>JACCPG010003696.1:0-45179 GCA_016069955.1 Drepana arcuata
TGGAATGATGATGGTCCAGGGTTGTCACTCTCAATTCATGTCGACATCAAGTGTTCGCAATTAGTCATTGTACTTTTCCATATGACTCGAAGGAATTGACTTTGGCTTGAGGTAGCAATATTTTCCTCAATTTATGATGAGAAATTTAACTAGTCACAAACATATAATATAGCCGTGGTGCCCAAGATTTTCGAGTAGCCTAAAGCGAAGATTGCAAATTCAAATCCCGACGGTACCAGTCCGGTCTTTTAATTGGAGTACAGTGATCAATCACACGTACTTTACCATGAAGTAAAATCTCCGGTCAAGAGAGAGGGTTCTTAGATCTCTAATTACTAGCTACACTATCATAAAAGCAGAAATTGTTTCTTGTATAAAAATCTTGAACAAACAAGGATAGGTCCATAGAAACAAAGATTCATACTATAAAACTGTAGGGCAAGATAAAATGTATCATATCGTCGTAATAAACAAGTAAAGCGTCACAAATTTGCCATCGTGTTAATGTCTGCTCGTGCGTTTCGTTGAATTATCCAGTAAAATTGCACGTGCAAACTCCTGCATTCCGGTGTTTAGCAAACACCGTTCGCAAATACTTGGCAATAGGGTGACCAGAGTTTGGCACAACATGCGAAGTCACGCCCCCATTCCTCTGATCAAGTCTGAATTGGCATTAGTTTTAAGAGTGGTGCAATCGTACCTTAACTTGATATAAATATAACGTGATAATATGACAACGCCTAATTGAAACCTGGGAAATGAGTACTTCTCAATGATATTAATAATCGATGAAGAATCGATGTAATTATAAGAAACCTTCTTCACGCCTTCCCACAAGGGTCCCTGACCGGGTTGGAATAGGTGCATGGTAACCAAACATCCTGTTTTCGCCGGCGATATATTTTAGGTGCCAAAGTGAGAGACGGTGACTATCGCCGTTTTTAAGTTTTTTCACACTATACGTATGTCCTGATTTTTTTTACTTAAACGTATTTGGTAACGTAACTTTTAGTCTCGATTTTTTTGTCTGATCGCTTAAGTTCTGAAAAACTCATACGAACATTCAATCTTTGTGTTGCAGGCTACTGCTCGAACCCCTCGGCCGCCACGGCTCCTACATGAAACTGGTAAACCCAAGAACTTTATAATGTTTTGTTTGTGAAGAACAGACTATAAATAAGGCGTGGTGATATATTGCGGTACATCTTGACCTTGATTTCAAGGCTGATCACACACACAAATAGCACCGGAAACCGACAACAGTATGGGTCAAGTTCATTAAATCACCAAATCAATACCGGCGATTGAGGTTTATTTTCGACGGGGACGCGATGGCACGCAAATTGGTTGTGCAACAGTTGATCCACACCGTGGTTCGATGACAGTCCCCGACAAACACTGATGTCACCGCTCGGGATAATTTATTTGCGTGCGAGTTAGACCACTTCCGAAGA
The DNA here is from genome assembly GCA_016069955.1 of Drepana arcuata. NCBI lineage: Eukaryota > Metazoa > Arthropoda > Insecta > Lepidoptera > Drepanidae > Drepana > Drepana arcuata. Next base: position 1,455 of record JACCPG010003696.1, read on the forward strand.
TAACTGTGCTACATTCTGTATTATTTGTTGCTGTATTTTATGTATCCAGTTAATGCCAGGAATGGATAAGTGTGGTTCCAACAGTCGTAAATGTCGAAATTGGGTCCCTTTTGCGTTGAAATTGGTTCTCATTTTATAGCATATAAAGTTCGATGAGCTTTCGTCATCAGCTTATGACAAACTATCTATTATATAGTGACATAATAATGTCGTTATGTTAACAAAATTGCGCATGTTTACAAAGTTCTAAGCCTAAATATGAATATTAATTAATTTTCTACCGTAATATTGTGGAGAAAGGTATAAAATGGCTTAAAAGGATTCATGTCCCTGACGTAACATGCCGAGAACCTTGTACGGTTGGGTGCGCCGACGCATCCCGCGGCTGCGGTTACAACCACTAAGGATAGGTTTCAATGTCGAATGAAATGACGTCGGTGTGTTGTTGCTAAGGGCAAGGATAAAGGCATTCGACCGGTATTTGAAACATTATAGTGTACGCTCAACGCTATGAATATTCACTGTTGACAATACGTTTCCTTATTGTTTCTATACGTCACAACTCACAAGAAAGGACAAAGATAAAATTATACCTACCAGCTTTTCAGAGTATGTCCAAAATTTTTCAAATCGAAAGAGCGTCAAATATATAACTTTAAAGAGTAACTTGACGTTATTTAGAACAAAAACCTCCAAAGTTACGAATCACTTCAGTAACGATTGATTGACAGTACAGCCGCTATTATGAACACACCACGGCGCAGAGGTCTGTAAACCATAACAGGCTTTAAGATAATATTACAGAGCGCATTTTCCCGTACACAATTACAACACGATAATATGACAGCATGTACAAAACGATGAATTGCGAATACATGAGGTCACTACTTTGCTTTCGCCGGGCATCGAACCCAGTTGCGGTTGCTTACTATGCAGAATATAACGGGGTGTATCATAGAGCCTTTTTACAGTTCGGAAAATAGAAAAAATACGCTTGAATAACAAGCACCTAAAGAGAAGTTTGAAGAGAAAAATACTTTCAATGATAACATATATAAGTTTACAAATTTGCAAAGAAAAAACACCCAGTCAAAAGATACGAAGTACGTATGTACTTGCAATGCATTTTTCTGACACACTGAGTATTTAAATACTTTTGCAGGGTGCGAGCGATACACCCATGGTATTTGCAAGTATCTCTAGTCCATTGACTAGAGCTTTCCTTCAAGAGGGTAAATGAAAGGTGCTCGCATTCATCCTAAAAGCCTACTTGGTCTGACTACACCTACATTATTGACCAAAGTAACAGGTGTGAGCTGTAACGTTGGCACCTAAACATACCATACATAAAAGCAAGAAAGCGTGTTGACTGAATGGATTTAAGAGATCCCATAATTACAAGATATTCCGTTCCATATCGGACGTGCGAGGATAAGTTTGCATTTCCACAAAAACTAAAACTTATTTATGTCACCGAGAAAGTAGTTTTATGGTCGAGACTCGTCAGAGCGGGGAACGTAATTCTCAAATATCTACCGTTGGGAAGGTCAGGCTTATCGAATGATTACCGTTATAAATCTATATATTCCACTAGCCGAGACCTACGATTTCCCCCGATCTAAATTATATTTTCTGTACTAATATAACAATGTGGCGTCTGGGTACTACCTATATACTTCTGCCTACCCCTTTGCAGATCCTTGCGTGAGGATTTTTTATATTACTACATTTCATGTAATATGTAGTTCAACAGAAAAAAATACACATATTAGGTACAGCTAGTAGGTATGTAATACATACAAAGAAATTAGGTGTGATTCACAAGCAACACTATCACGAAGCCTACTAACGTACAATCAAATGCTAGTAGCTATTTATTTATTAAAATTGTTTGTCGATGCGCACACGTCAATCGTGCGTGACATTTTGTGTTTTAAACATGTAATATTTTTATCATAGCAAATGAAATATACTGCCTTATCTATAATTACATGGGACATGTTATAATATATATGCTTACAAAATACCAGCAGCTGTGGCCTCATGCATGTGTGCTGTCTGTAAACCTAACAATGCTTACGTTATGTCTAGCAGTCTTCATAACAATCTCAATAAATATATGTATTTTAACGAAACGATCTGAACATTTGTAAGCTTTTATCAGACTAACGCTTAACAGTAATCACGAAGTAGTAGTACTAGACTACATACATGTGATGTAGGTGATGATACGCCCAACAATCTACAACGTTGACTGGTCGATGCCTCATTCCACAAACATCTACAGTTGATTTTACCAACATCTGCACGGTAAAATCTTACCGTGTAGATGTTGGTGGAATCAACTGTAGATGTTGCGAGCAATTGCTTTTTATCAGGCTTAGTAGTATTATAAATACAAGTAAGATTACATTGAATTGCAAAATGTATACAATTCCATGGTATTAACGTTGCGATATCTATCTATCGGACATCATTTAAGAGTAATGTGAGAGTAGATGAAATTTCACTACTTAATTCAAGCCAATTTGTGGTTAGAATCGTGTTCAGATGGGCAAACCCAAGGTTGAGCGACGGGTTCTTCGACACAAAATATCATAATTGAGATTGTCGGCATGAATTGTGGCCTGCAACATTGTGCAATGTTAATTATTGCTTCTCTCTCCAAGGTTCATAATATTTTATCGTACTCACTTCATAATAACTTCAAGGTCATTTAGCTAGCATGATTATAATCGAGCTCTATTTGTAGCAAGCAGTGTATACAACTCGTAATTTGTTTCCTATATGACTTGCTGAACTACCAAGGTCAAAGTGTCCTTGGCTAAATCTAATGTCTTTATTTAAAAATAGAGTCAACGTAATTAGAATGGCTACTTACTTACGCTAATTCGAAAAACAGAACTCTTTTTTGTTCTAAGCCTAACGTGAACAAAAAAAACTTACATTTGTCCGAGCGCAACCCAAACCTAATTATTAAATAATATATTTATTTCTTTATATCACTACGGTAACAAACAAGCTTACGGTCTGTGTGGAATCCTGCACCCTAGTGTTGCAGGCAGCTGACCCTGCAGGAATCTCTTCATAACGTTATTGCAGAACTCCATGCTGTATTCTCTAGAGAAAACCTTAACGAGGAGTTCATTCCACAGTCAGAGCTCTCGCGGATAAAACTATCTAGAGTTTGTACGTACGTGTCCACATTATTATGCATTAGTAGGAGCGCACTTTGAGCGAGCAAATTAATGCTACCATACATAATTGCTCACTTCGCCCGCCGCTACAAACTCTTAGAGAACAACTCTAGTCGAGGATTGGCAATCGGCAAAATTAAATACACCACTGTTTTGGTTCTTTATAAGTGGCAAATATTAATCATATGTGATCCCTGTTTGATCATCATTAATGGTTTACTGATGTGTCCGCTTGCAAGCGCGCTCCTAATTTTTTATGATTTCAACCGGGGAGATTGCCTCGCAGTTTCTTCTCCGGTCAAGTTTTTTCATGGACATGGCAGTAACGGTAATTTAATATGCGACATTCAATAAGTGTAAACGTAAATACATTTAGCGGGGATGAAAGCTGAACAAGCAATTATATACATAATTAATTTTGTGTATGTTTGGGAGAACCACTAACAATGGCTGGCATAAGATGGTCCTATTTGTGATATAGCTGACAGATGAAAAGGAACATTTAATTCTGCTACATATAGCCCATAGACTGCATGGCATCCACTTACCATCAATGGTACCACATTGTTTGACAACAGCGTAGTTAAATAACATGCTTAACGCAGGTTTCTTTAAGGCGAAGAGTAGAAACTTGTGGAACTAACCCAAACCGGAGTTGATACCATACAATTTATAGAATCTTAAAGAGCCTTTATAATTGTTAGCTTATAGTCACTTTCTAATTTTACGAAACGACGATCCTTTGCAAGGCATCGTTTTCTTTATTCACATCTAAAAATAACAACAGTGACATCATGCTCCACGCTTAACATTCATTTTAACCATATGTATGTATGTATTAGGTTGCAAAGTTCAACACAAAACAATATGCTATGTGCTATGTATAAAAACATGGGTTTTCATTGCAGATAATTCATTAAATTACATTACTATGCAAAAAGTAATCGAATAGAACTACTAAGTTATTTAAGATACTTAGCTTCAATATCAATTCAAGATCAAGTGTTTTAGGAAATTTTAGTTTTTTCCCCTGCGAAACTGGGCGAGATACCTAGTTATATATAATATCAATCAAAAACAAAATGAAACCACAACTCTCTTGCCAAAACCAAATCTCGGCGTGATTGTAATTTTGTATGCCGACTCGCGCGCAAATCATCTGTAATACAATTATCATAGTGGTAGGTATTAAAAAAATGTGAATCATAATTTGACCAAATAACAATCATATCTACACAATACACACCAGATATACGTCCGGAAAATAAGTACATATAATCGGTACGTAGCGTATTCGTATCGGTGTGATTACGCCCGCATGTTCGCCACACCATACCCTTGCCATGACATCTAAATGCTAAAGTCAATAACCTGACAGCAAAAAACCTACAGTGTAACTCAACATTGAAAGCAACCACGTTCTATTCTGAGAGCATGACGTAAGCCTCCTTGGGCGAAGCACCAAATTATGAGAGCATTATAAAGATGGCCGGCAAATAATATTTTCGGGTCTGATTGTGGTGCCTGCAGAGGATACATCTTTGGCCGGTGATTATTCAATGTCGTCAGCATAATTGTATGTTACCGGCAGGATTCTTAAAGGATGCAAATTTTCGAATGCGTCGATCTTCAACTGCGATGCGATCAAACATAATGGGAGTGACAAAGGACAAAATTATGTATAAGTAGGTACCAATATTTTACACTTTACAACTCGCATGATGATTCGGCATGACACCATAATGGGATGTAACGTTTTTGTACATCTTAAAGACGTGCAGACAAATGTTTATTTAAATATTTACAGGTAACAACGAGTAAATAGATAATGCGGGTGCTTCAATATATTTATAGTGTAATGATTCAGCAGTCGTCGCAGAGAGCTCCACACATTGACATGGTGCGGTTTATTAAATCATACTTGATGTATGTAAGTAACCTTAGTCTATTTGCCTACCCCCGTTAGGGATTTGGAGTGATGATATCTATGTATGTATTAAACTTTTCTTCTGAATTAAAATTCTAGTTGAGCAATTAGGACCTCATGAAAGTCAGTCAAAAGTGTAAGACATAAATATCATGGACATTGTACCGCCAACAAGCATCTGGACGGGAAAAAATATTACAAACGACACAAAAACAGGTACTTACAAACCATATAAAAAGCGCATTTAAGCTAAATACGCCGCAGGACAAAAAACAACAAATCCATAAAAAAACACTCAGCAGGCAAGCATGCACACATACTAGGAACGTTGTTTGGCGTTCATTAATACAAAACAATAAAATTTTGGAATAACCGTGCCCCACGGGAGTAAATAAACCAACACCTCTTTACGCTTGACTCAATGGAACACTAGCCTGAAACACTGTATTGCTAATGATGACATATTCAAAAAGTGTATTCCAGGAGCTAGTATTCCATAATCACTGTGTCCATGGGTATTGAGGCGAGCGTAAAAGCAAGACACATTGGCATCGGATCACGCACGTATGATACATCATCTAAAGTGATTCCGATACCAGTGAGTATGGGCCCAACCACGCCTCAATAACTTGAACGCAGCAAAGTCAACGAGCACAAAATAGCTTTAAACAAAAGAAGCCGAACGTTCCGAGCGTGGAGCGCGTCTACCTGGAGTGTTGCTGCCTGTCAGATGCCGGCGGAGACGGCGCACGAGAAGAGGTCGCCGTCTGTTCCCTCGTATCCGGTGCTCCGGGGCTGCCCGCGCCACTGCCGCCGAGCGCCAACGCCAGCCCGCTGATGCTGCCGACACATCACCACGTCACCACAAACCTAGCGACCGATCTATCGCAAAACTTTAGACCTAGCTGCTCCAAAACCCATAAGAAACCTGTCTATCAACCAAATATTGTAGACCTTCGTTAGAACGCAGATAACATTGAATCATTTCTGCAGACTGTAATTGGGATTTTAATTCTTGTAGACCGTATTTGCAATATCTGTAGGTCACCTGGTCGACGTTGTAACGAAGGTTAGTTCCACAAAGCAATATTTTAGGCAATTTATTAAACTTGGAGCAGATAAGCCAAAACGAAATCGATATTGATTAATAGATACCTATAAATAGACCCTCATTCGTATCTCTGTTATCTAATCATTGGATGTTACATCCGCATCACAGAATATAATATTATATCCCGCCAAGTTGGGTAATTAGTTTGTGAGTATAGAATTAGTTTTGTATAGATAACAAACAGACGAAGCAGAGCGTTCTCAGCGGGGTGAAGATTTATAAGCGGTGGATGTTCAGTTAGTGGCAAGGCAACGGAGTGTCAGTCATAATCAAGGTATCGGTATCGGGCAAGCAAGCATGCCGTACCTATCTGTTATAGATAATATACATTAGACTTATTGATAACTGATAAGAGATTGTACATCTTATATACACATTAACATAATACCCTTGATCAGTGTATTAAAGAAAAACTTAATTGGTATGCCTTCGACTTATTCAGTAAGACATGCTATTTTAACAGGAAAACCCTTCTACGACTTAATTTGGCTAGCAAAGACAAAGAAAGACTTATGTCATAAAATAGCGCATCCAGTTGGCTAGTGTGTCGAGCGCAGTCTACGGCCGAGCTAGCCAATGTGTCGCCATTCAAGGTTCGACAAGGTTGGACATTGCTAATGACACATATTAGTACAACGGAACATTTGTAATGATGACAGTTGTCTTATGTACGTTTGTATTAGAGTAATTATTGTGTAGATGAACCACCATTAATTTGTTTATACGAGTATATTTACGATATTATTATATACGATAACTGCTCCTTGAGCATGACGATATATGGCCATTCTAAGCTGGGCTATATAATTATTAAAAACGTTTCAAATCGTATTAGCAGCTCTAGAGATATAAACTACTAATATAGCTATATACTGACGATCATATCTCAATAAAGAGTATACAAAAACAATTCACGGTAATGACCAATGATTTTAATTGGCATTTAACTTAATGACGTCTGAGTAATGTCTCACTTATAGGTACTCACAAGAGATAGTAGGTTGCAAATAACACTTGTTATCGCCAAGGAACTGTTGTATTTTAGTCATGGTCTCATAAAAATCATATCCAAATAGTCAGTCTAACTAGTAAATGATTGCTAAAACCGTCTGAAATTTAATATAGGTACTACCTAAATAAATTTGTAATATAGCACGGTTCGATCCATGTCAGCTTTTCTATATAGGGTCGATGATTTACTAAGATGTTTTCAGAGATTGTCTCATAATTTTGATATGATTGCAGAATTTGTAACGAATAAGTGTTATTTCTACAATGATATTTTTACCTCAACAGTTGTATAATGTTGTGAATACAATTTTCTAGTAAAAACACTTCGTCTTGTTGTTGTTAGCATAAAAATCGTGGCTTGAAGTTTTAGTGATGTTATCTTAATCAGTGAAAATTGTATGCTGAAGTTTACTTTACGAGTAATAAACGAGACACTAATACTTGTACAAATGTAAACAACCGACTACTTGCGTCAACGTTATGCAGGAAAACAAGAATTAATAAAAACCTTTAAACGGATGAAAGTTGAAGAAATGCTATTAAGTTGCAGTTACCGGATAATGGGCCATATGTTCACGAGCATTACAACAAAATTGTCTCAACTCGCCTCCAAATAAAAAGCCTTAATTTCCGCAAATAGTTATAAACATGAAACCATAAATGCAGAGGTCGGACGGCGTCATTTGGCCTGAGGTCGTGTTTGGCGGAAGTTTGAGTAATTTGCAAATGTATACCTTGTGGCTTTTGAGTAGGAACTTTAGGTATCGGCGTCAGGCCCGATCCTTTCAAAAAACCTTAACACGGCAGCATCATTACTAGCTTGTAAAGCGTAAACTGAAAAACAGGACCGTCCTAGATTGTCTAGGCTCTAGACACTATAAAGTCTTAGAGTCCATTGTCTCTATCAACTCTAGGGTGGAGGCGATGTCGCCCTTAAGTTTATCTATGAGTAAAAAATATCTTTGGTATGCATGTGAAACTTATGCAAAATCATTCAACTACGAAGATCTGATTGAACGTCATATATCAATACCAGTATTCCAATATTCAATTGTCCAGGCTTTATTGATGAACCACGATATAAATCCCAACAAGTATTTAAAGACTTAACTAATTAAGTATCGGTATAATTGAAAAAACAAAATCTTTTTTATATAAAATTATATTTATTACATGAGCATGTATGAAGAGACTGATGAATGTGGACGAAGCGAAAGAAGTATGTAAGTCTAGAGAGAACTGGCGCTCTATAATCTCTGCCTACCCCGCTGGGGACTTGGCGTGATGATATGTATATATGTATGTATATTTATCACATTACAACTTTATGTTATGACACTAACTAGTTAACATAGAGTATAGAGCGATTTTTTGGGATTGAGATATACTTTACAAATATGTATTTACAAATTTAACTCATACATGTTACACTTTTGGTCAGATTCAAAAGTCTTTTATCTTAACTTCGTCGAGTTTGCATTTCGAACCAGCGCATTTTATTTGCATTTCCGGTGGAGACAAGGCCACACGAAAGGTTAATTAGAACGGTATTATCACCTGTGCTTGAGTATTTAGACAATTTAATTAAAACAGCAAACGGCAATGGAAAATGTATAATTACCTTCTTAATTAAGTAGTTCTTTGTTTATTAATTCTAAAGACTGAAATTAATACATTCTATTTATAGATCGGATCGAATGATTTGAATGTAAAGCAAGAATATTTTGGAAGATAAGTGACTTCAATGGGTTTGGCTTAGCAATTCGATATTCTCTCAATTTCTGCTGCGGCGATATATAAGTTCATGCTGATAAGTTTAGTGACTCATTCAAACGAGAACTTTCCGTGTCGACACGCTAACTTACAATAAACTTGACACCCAACTTGCAGAAACATTTGCTGGAAGTGCTACTCAACTCATTTCTACAGTCTTGACGAGGACTACTTACTAACTTTAGTATCTATCGTGTGTTTCGCAACTGATTTTTTCGTTTAATATCTACTTCTAGAGCTTGCCAAGTTCTAAAAACGCACACAAACTGCGCAATGGTGGAGAATGGTAGTAATATTAATAAAATTGTTGAATACCAATGTAACTCTGGAATCCACCGAGCCAACTGCTTGGCAAATCACCAAATTGGGTGATTCGTCACGTGATCACGACTGGGAATTAGTAGCGAATCATTCGAATAGCGTATAATTGATTAACACTAATTGGAACGACATAGTGCTTTGCCGAATTGGTTGTACCTTCATACATTAAAAAACGAATATATAGTGCCTGAGAAACGGCTATACTCTCTGTCTACCCCGTTAGGGACTCGGCGTGATGATATGATGATGAGAAACAGCTATGGACTCGCTATCTGTCACGTTGGCATCGAAATATGATTCAGTCGAAAAGTCGGTGTTGTGTATATCTTACTTCTGCCTAACAATTCGGGGATCCCTTGGGGGAAGGAAGGCGTGATGATGCTCCTACATAAAATCTATTGTATCATCTCTGAATGTATCCTGTATTAACCGATACTTTAACATTTGTAATACAAATTCCAATGAAACATAAACTACAAAGCATGCTATTACCACTCGATGAACGTACAACGTGAACGCTGTTATTACCGTGCAGCATTGTGTAGTAGCTTTGGAACAGGGCACCGACATAACAAATTAGCAATTGTTACTATACCACACCTAGATTTTTAATAATTGGCTAAAGGGCAACAATTTAGACGGTCAACGTGGCTGTTGGGTGTACAGTTGTCCGAACAAAGAACAGAAACGTGAAATATCATAAACAGCGCAAAGCATTATCGGGCGGGTCGACTTCAGAGCGCAGCGGCGAGTACAAGCGGAGAGATAACCTTCGACAAGCGTCAACGATTCAATTGTGTAATCGCTTTGGAAGCTGTTAAGCCAACAAAGGTACCCTTCAGTGGAGCACGTTGTAAATCAAACAAGCGGTCGTTTGTGGCGCGTGCCCGCCACTATTTTACAATACCGTCCACATGTCACCAATAAAAGAAGTCGCTATTATTTATTTTGATTAATACGAATAACCATACAAACATATACATATAATAACGGCGAACCACTCAGAGGGTGGGCAGTGAGGGGGGAGTGGCGGTCATCTCTAGAGACACAGAGGCGTCTCTCACTTAATCCTCATTATCAGTCTTCATACATGTTCAATTTCGCCTCTTTGATTCAGATCCGATATGAATTGAAGGATATTTATAACTAAATGGACATCTAATTATAATAATACAGTAACAACCAATGTATCGGAATATGTTACAATGTCTAATATCACCAACAAAGCCAAAATCTTAATGAGCAAATGGCGATTAATTAAGTATTTGACGTATAAACATCGGAATAATTGCCGACATACAGTGACCTAGAACCCAGCAGAACTGATAACGCCGCAATGTTGCATAGAACATGGCAACAATAATATACCTACTTCCCTATGCTATGTGTCTATCATAATTACTATTGTTGAATACTGTAAAATGTAAAAATTATATTAGATCGAATCCGCAATGAAGAGATTCGCAAATCAACTGGCGTGAATGAGGGCGTGATTGTAAAGATGAAGAAAGGCATGTTACGTTGGTTTGGACACATAGAAAGGATGAGTGAAGAAAGATTGACGAAACAGATATACAAAGCAAAAGTGTGTGCTAGAAGAGGCAGAGGAAGGCCACGTTCCAACCACCTGGATCAAATAGATCGGACTCTGAAGGACGGGAACGTTAAGAGTACTCGAAACCGACGAGCATGTATGAAGAGACTGATGAATGTGGACGAAGCGAAAGAGGTATGTAAGTCTAGAGAGAACTGGCGCTCTATACTCTCTGCCTACCCCGTTAGGGACTTGGCGTGATGATATGTATGTATGTAAAAATTATAGGTTGAACGCGGAAGGCGTATACCTTGGCCTTTGTCCAATTGTAGTCTGCCGATTTTCATACGATTGTAGAAATTTAATAAAAACAAGCGCAAGAATTTAATAGTTTTTTTTACAACATCTTCATTTTAAGAATGTTACCTCATCATAAAATTTAATGGACAGATAATAACAATGGCATTTTCTGTTTTCAATCTTAAGGTTTTCAGGTGAATTCAATAAATTAACCACTCAAATATATATTTCTATTTTCCATATTTATTGTAATAGTGACACTGGACAATTTTAACCTCCCGATACTTCCTCAACACCCACGCTCAGCAATTATTTAATCTGTCGTTGCAACACATGAAGTAATAAAACGTTGAAGAGAAGTAAATGTACGCACTTTAGAAATAACTCGTATGATATATAATTAAGAAAATCACATACAAGTCAGTGGAGGCATGCGCGTGGGATTACGCCAGGTGCCATTCCATCTGTCTGCCGATTGAATAAATAATTACTACATATACTCTCTTGCCTACCACCCGAGAGACTTGGCGTAACGATACCTATGTATGTACATACATCGTTACTAGAAATATATTGAAGTGCCAACGTGATAGTTTCTCAAGCATCAGGCTTCTCTCCTCTTTTTTTTATACCATGGGTGACAAACAAGCATGCGGTCCGCCTAATAGTAAGCGGCTACCGCCGCCTATGGACGCTTGCAACACCACGGGTATCACTCGCGCGCTGCCGACCCTGCAGGAATCTTTTCACACCCTTTTTGAAGAACTCCATGCTGTACTCTCTAGGGAAAACCTCAACCCCTCTTTTTTATTTGTTTATTTATGTAACTACTGGGACAAATAGATACTATCTTTTCCATTAAGAATGTAACCAACAATGTAATTAAGGATGTTTGACAAATGTTATTAAAGAGTGTGTTCAAGAAGAAAGCTCTTTAACCTTTGGCAGCAACAACATCCGGCCGTTTAGCGGAATCACTAATAACGTTTTGATATGCAGTGTTTATTATTCAGAGCTCCCCGTGCGGGCGCGCTCTCACCTTGACCAGAGTTCGGTGCAATAAACCAAGGAAGGTTGACCTTCCCACCTCCTCGAAATACACTGGAACTTAAATAAAATATGAGATATTTTAAAGGAAATAGCAACTAAATAAAACACACATGGTGGAACTGGCATGAATAGGTAGGTACTCTGCCTAACCCGCGTGTCTCAGCTAAATAGCAAGTTATCTTTAAAATTAGTAAAAAATAGTGGGTGTGTGTATTACCTATACACCTCTGCCTAAAGTCTCCCTCTGCCTGTGGGAAGGCGTGAGGATATATTATTATTATCTTTAAAATTCCGGACCTTCAACCTACAGTATCTTAATTCATATTTCTATTGAGTTATTAGACTAACAAAAAGTGACGCAAAAGATTTCGGCAGAAAGAAATATCATATGCTACTTCTGCTTTGGTACATGTAATTTGTAAGTTTACGAATGGTCGTTAAGGCCGAAAGATCAAAACGTTTTATTGCATTGCATACACAAAAAGTGTAAAATTAGCATGTTTATATTTCACTTTGAGATAAATGGAGGTAAAGTCGGAAATCTATTTTAGTCAAGAGTTACACCACGGTTAAAAGCCTACAAGTCGACGGTTGCATGCTTAGCAACACATCTGGAAAAATGAAAACTATGCTCATAATAATTTGCACAGCTTATGTATGGAAACGTCAAGAGCATGTGATTATGAACGGAGGAAACAGGTCTGGCGCACCACTCTCCCAACCTGCCCCGTCTGCGTGATGATATGTTTCTATATAAATTTTAAATATATGTACTAGTTAAAATAAGTGTTTGTGGGAGCCAGATGTTTTGAAGATGAGAAGGGTGTTTCATCTCTGCCTACCTCTTTGGGACTATTGTAGGATGCTGTGAAAATATAATATGTCGACGGTATTACAATGATTAAAGCTCAGGAGAAAGATAATACGGTAGTCCTATCAATTATAAAAAAGTTCAACAGTGTCATCACTCTACACGTGATCATTAATTGATATTGGCATTACCTAGTAAACGTATAATTGGCATTAACAAATAAATGAATTACTACATAGAGATACGAAACTAGAACTGCCCGATTGGAGTAGTACCTTCAATTTACAAGAGATGGCACCCAAATAAAAATGCTTCTTGAAAAGTGTTGTAATAAGCAAAGTCTTTAGAACTCCGGAAAGATTAGTTGCCTTAGCAAGGCGAATCGTTCGTCTTATGTTTTATCAGAACTACATCACTCAACATACATTTGCAACGCGCTTGTACTTCGGCTATTACAATCACCTAGAACTTACCCTGATTAGTTTGTTAAATCGTATCGTACCTTAATTTCCAACGGGCGGTAGTCCCAGTCACAAACACGTTAAAAAGGTGAGTGTAAACAACAAGGTCGAATCAACAGCTGACATTAAACAGTCGATATTATCACTCACACAACCATACACGACAAATCAGCAGATAACTTGTGTCGTACAATTTTATGAGCTGTAAACAAATCATTAAGGAAATTATCACATTAAGATGTGTTTAGACTTCAGCTTTTAATTGAGAAATGTTGAACTACACGCAATGGCCTTTAACAATGTATTATGGTTAGTTAGTAAACATCCACTGTGAGACGCTGTGGGTACAAATTAGAATGGAGTGATTGTAGTACTACTATCGACCTTGCAGTGTCGTATAATCCCATACATATTTTTTGTTGGAAATGTCATTATTACACTGACCAAATCCTAAATCAAATTCTTGGGAGTAATTCTCGACGTCTCAACGTCGCTTTACATGAGCAAGTTCTTTAGTTTCCGGCTTCAAACGAATCTCACTGTGGGTCTTCATCTAGAACGGTGGTCAAAGATGTTATGATTGATTTATTCAATTAATTACTCACCGACAACTTAGTTATTTCCGAAGCATGAGATTTTTTAAATGGTTGGAAAACTTGGTTTATATGTACATTATTTATTATACACTTTTCGTTTTTTGATCATAAAATGGAAAAAGTATAATTCTCAAAGTCGGTAAGTAATAAACAGACCATAAATAAAATCGTAAGATTTGCAATATATGAGACAATTACTGACTCAAATAATGCATTCAAAAAGTTTGTATTTCAATTGAAAACAAAGAACACGCCACCCACACCTACATCGCGTAAATTTAGACGAGTGACAAATTCAATGTCATCATGAGCAAAAATTGTAAGGGTTATAATAAACGAAGCAGGGAATTATCTGAAATCATTACAAATTTACAATGTAATATAACTCGTGTAGTGGGGACAATGTTTGTGTCATGTTTGTTGGACCTAAAGTAAATAAAAAGCAATTTTGTTACAAAACTTGTCTCAAGCAATTATTTACATGCGTGACCATCAATTCTAAGACTTAAAACCGCTCAGGTGTTTTGTTCATAAGTAACTGAACACTAACAGCATTAGCTTAGCGCACTGATATAAGCTGTGATATGAACCCTTAGCGTCAACTGAGGGTGAAATAAATTGAGGGAGTATGAAATAGCACACAAAGATTACTTCTTTTGCTTTGCATTCGAAAGGGGTACCCCATACAGGAAATCCTGGCCACATTTACCTTAAGATGGATGGTTCATATACCTAAAGTAACAAAAAAAAGTTCTGTGAAAATTGAAATAATAAAAGCAGTTCTATGTAAGCTCCTTAAAAATATAATCGTAAATTTATTAAAAGATGTTTTATCCAAATTTATTTAAATATTACTATTTAATAGTCATACATATTTTGAGTAAGTGTATCATATCATGGAACCATTGATGTAAAAAAGAAACCTCATTGCATGGAACACACTAACTGAACAAATATATTATTTTCCTGGTAAACTGTAACGTTACAGTCTCGTAGTACCTATGTCTAAGGCAGTAAAGATCAGTTAGAATTTTATTTTCTAATGACGTATATTTTTTAGAGTTCGACAATGTTAAAATACCATAGAGTACCATAGCGGAGAAGTGACATATTTTTAATATATTCATAAGGTTATCGGACTGGATAAGCAAGTTGATATTTATTCCAAACAAAATATTTATGTCATTAATTATCTTATTTATACAGTTGCCTAAACCACAAATGATAGTAATTTTTTGTGAATGTCATAAATTTTTCTTAATATTTGTCGAATGCGTGAGGTACGGGTCGTGATTATATGTAAATATGTATATATATTTTACTTTAATAGCTTTATAATGATAATAACAACTGTCTAGTCTTATCTAGATCATTATGATATTTTATGGCAGTAAAAAGTAACGCACAACTTATTTGACAAGTAAAAACTATTATACTTGTATTATCATTGAGCACAAACAAGGGTGTATCATGTCTGCCTGGCTGTTCATTATATATCTAGATAACTGTCTGAGAGCACTAAGAACGAACGGATGTGGAGTGAAAATGGGAAACTTAGTGGTCAACTGCCTATTATACGCCGATGACGCGGTTTTACTGGCGTCATCAGAGGGCGAACTGCAGTCACCAGTTACCATAATGAAAGTAGAATGTGAAAAGAAGGGGCTGCGCCCAAACGCTGGCAAGACTAAGGTTCTGGTATTCGAAAGAGATGAACAAGTGACCGAGTGTGCTATATCGGTAAATGGGCAAATTCTAGAGCAAGTGAATGAATTTGTATATCTTGGAAGCATGTTCACACGAGATGGAAAGTATGAAAAAGATATTGAAAGAAGGATAACTGCCGGAAATAAGGTGAATGGAGCCATGTCGGCGTTGATGGGCAGTAAAAGTCTGAGCAAGAATGTTCGAGTTGCTGTCCACAACGCGATATTGGTACCTACCTTATTGTATGGCAGCGAATCCTGGGTATGTCAGAGGAAGTATGAAAATAGCTTGAATGCAGTCGAGATGCGATCTCTTCGAAAAATGTGCGGCGTAACGATATTAGATCGAATCCGCAATGAAGAGATTCGCAAATCAACTGGCGTGAATGAGGGCGCGATTGTAAAGATGAAGAAAGGCATGTTACGTTGGTTTGGACACATAGAAAGGATGAGTAAAGAAAGATTGACGAAACAGATATACAAAGCAAAAGTGTGTGCAAGAAGAGGCAGAGGAAGGCCACATTCCAACTACCTGGATCAAATAGATCGGACTCTCAAGGACGGGAACGTTAAGAGTACTCGAAACCGACGAGCATGTATGAAGAGACCGATGAATGTGGACGAAGCGAAAGAGGTATGTAAGTCTAGAGAGAACTGGCGCTCTATACTCTCTGCCTACCCCGTTAGGGACTTGGCGTGATGATATGATGATGATGATGATCATTGAGCACTTGTAAGGTGGAATATAACTTTAACTGTGTGTAGTATTAATAGTATTATTTAGACATAGCTGTAAATAATATTTACCAGGTCCCGTCATAAAATCAGTGTTTATGTGATGTTTACGCCAATTCTGACCGTTCTAAGAGTGCTTCTGGAATTTGTTGTGGCCGTATATGCGGACTGATTATTGCATTGACCACGTCTATAAACTGCTTTCAACTGTCGAAGATGTGTAACTAATTTTAGCTCTATTATTAATGTCTAAGTCAATATAAAAAAATTTGCTCGTTTTTGCTCATTGGCAGGCGATGCATCCAACCCGAAGATCGAAACCTGACTGCACCCAAGTTTTTTCTCAACTTAAATACAGTGATTAATCACAACACAATGTTACGACGAAGGAAAACACGAAGAGGAAACATGCATACGTTTCAGAAGGAATTAAAAAATAAAAGTAGTCATGCTTAAGAAACGAGGATGGATACATCATCATCACTCACATGGAACCTAAATATATATCTGGCGAAAAGTATTCCTATAATTCCGCCTACCCCATCCCAGAAGAGTCCCCCCCCCTTCTGGCAAAGTATAGTACTTCTACAAACATGAGGGATGGTGTTGCCTACAACCAAGGTCAGTAACATCGTGGTTCACGCGAAAGGTCGATCGTTGAACTTTCTAAAGGCTTCCGGGTTACGAATTGTGTATGATTGATGATGGTATGTTACGCCAATGCCTTGTCATTGCAAATACCATCAGCTGGTCAATGACCGCTACGAACATGAATTAGGATACCTACATCTATTTTGAACATTCGATAAGTTTGCAAACCGGCCTATATTGCTAAACATACAACAAAAGAAGGCAAAAACCTTACTATAGGTATCAGGAACTGTAATTTTTATATGTAGATATAAGCACTAACATATGTCCGTCGATATCAATTTTAAATCCGTATTTTAATATGAAGTCGACTGTGTTTCGATACGGAAATCGATTAAAAAAGTAAATCATAAAGTCAAAAAGAATTATTTCTTTCCAGATATTAAATTGGATCGTGTGGACATTCTATATGCTCAGTATTATGAACACTTACCATCTGTCAGCTTCATTATCATCAATCTCATAATTAATTAGCAATATATGTTACGACATTTTTAACCTTATATCACACCAACGAAGTGATAAGATGAATCATCTATGAGCCTGGAACAGAATGAAGCCTTATAAAATTACCGACCAAGTATCGCTCAGTTCCCATGGCGATAAGGCTTCCGGGGAATGATTCAGTATATGAGTTTACAGTGGAGTACAAAATGATATGTCCATGGACTTGATAACAATTACTCACAAATTTTTTTTTTATACGACTTTGGTGGCAAACAAGCATGCGGTCCGCCTGATGGTAAGCTAAGCGGTTACCGCCGCCTATGGACGTTTGCAATACTAGGTGTATCACACGCGCGTTGTCGATTCTGCAAGAATCCATTCTTGAAAAGCTCCATGCTTTACTCTACATCAACGGGGAGTTAATTCAACAACGTAAGCATTCGCGGAATGAGACTCCTTCGAGAGCTTGTGAAGCAATCAAAGATACAAAAACTTTAATAAAAATAACATCCCATAATTAATAAAAGTAATGCATTTTTCAAATTACTGCAGCACATATTTTGAAATTACGAAAACTCTCAAGCACCACTTTCTAAGTCATCCGAGGAGAAGTGGGCCATGTAAAAACAGTATTGTAATTGAAGCCTAAAGTTAGCTGTAAAAGTGACCGTTACTGAGTTCATTGTTCGCTAGAAGCCTGTAAACTGACCAGATGCAAAAATACGACCATATTGTGCACGATCCGTATCAATCGATGTGCATACGCGTGGAAGCCTCAGGACAGTATAAAACAACTTTGGTAAAATCAATTGAACATTAATAAGGATAATGGGAGCTATCTCTGCCATTGCATTTGAAGAATATTTATCCTTTACTATGATTAAACAACTCCAAACTCTCCAACAAAAAGTCCAACTCCAAACAAAAACTGAAATTTAAGGTTAAAAATATAAGATTATGTACAAGAAATTTATCGTTATGTAGAAAATAATAATGGAACTATACAATTTAACAAAATTTTATATATTCAGGTAGCTTATACCGGCTTTAAAAAAAACCTTGAAACGAAACCTGTATTACAGGAAAACGGCCAAATCCAGCGTTACTTACAAAGGTTAAATGTAAAATAATCGTGCTATTGTTTATAACAATGCAGTCAACACATACACCGAGGAAGGAGCAAGCCTTATGCAGGATAGTAACTCAAAGCACGATATATATACATATAAAGATACATCATCATACGTATCATCACGACGAGTCACTAACGGGGTAGGCAGAGTATAGAGCGCCACTTCTCTTTAGACTAACATACCTCTTTCGCTTCGTCCGTAAAGATATATATTTATATAAATAATATACTAACACGACTACCCACAAGTGTGGATATACTCTAAATAACTTATATACATTTTATACATATTTAAATATATATATATATATAATAATAATATATATATATATATATAGCATATATATATATATATATATATATATATATATATATATATATATATATATATATATATATATATATATATATATATGTTTAAATACTAAAAGCCCCGCGACTTCGTTCGCGTGGTTGTCGAAAACTAAAATGCGTCGCTTAGATAATAGTGCTATATACACGTTTCGTTCAATAAGAAGGGGGTAATGCAAGCTACGAACTAATAAAGAATTTGCGAATAAAGCACATAAATACTTTATTTAATGAGGCACTTGATTATGTTAATGCTTCTCATGTACTATGTTAGCAAATATAAAAAGGTTGTTTGGGTTTCTAACACGATAAAAAATTAAATTTGAAAAGCAATGATGAGTGAGGTCTAACCCCGCAACGGATAATGTTTGCCCTTAGACTTTGTTAATAGTCATAGCGTAACGGAGGCCACCTGGGAATTGCACACGTTTGAATCAAAAAGGAAAATAATTGGGAATACTGTTAAGATTTTGGTTTCGTTGAAGATTTGTTACTTTTAGCCGAGTGCCGGTTATTGGTCCTCCGACTTTTAAATAAATTGTGTGTATTTAGGCAATCATACGACTCTACCGCATATTTGGCGACATCTTTTTCGTTCATAACCGTGTTAATAGATGTATATTCCCTTCTTTCCTAGAAACATTTCAATTGAGCGTTGCTGCTTGGTTGTTTTGAGGGGTTTGTGATCTCTGTGGGCTCCCCAAATATAGAGGAAATGAGCTCCAGCTGTGAGGCAACAGAACAATAGAGGCTCTCGACTAAAATTATTTTACCACCTGCTTGTATGGGATACGTACCGTCATCAGATGGCATTGCAGAAATTTGTGAAATTATTTTACCACCTGCTTGAATGGTATATGTACCGTCATCAGAGGGCATTGCAGAAATTTGTGAAATTATTTTACCACCTGCTTGTATGGGATATGTACCGTCATCAGATGGCATTGCAGAAATTTGTGAAATTCTGCGCGTTTAGGGTGCCTCTTAAATGGGCTCGCATATGAAAGTTCAAGTACAAAAGTTCAAAAGAAAGAGTCGATAAAACACTACGCCATAAAATACTTAGACTTTAGACAGGCACCTACCAGCTCTCGATCCTCGGGTTATAAGGAGTGTCTGCCTGAAGTCACTACAGAAAAGCACCCTAGCACCTCCCATTGGCCGATAATTTTTCTATATGTATGGCTTCCACAGCTTTGCGGTTTGCCATCGTAATCTCGTCCCAAATTATAAGTAAGCAATCGCATAAAACCCTGGCTTTATCACTATTGCGATAGAGACACGTCGCAAACGGGGCTTTCTGGGTGCTCCAAATCGATGGATTTTTTAAACGTTGTATGTGAAGATTTATCCTCCAGACAATGTTGCTGTTATTCCCGAGGAGACAGCGCCAATAGCAATTTTATTTTGCCTCCAAATTCGAATTTTGGTTAGCCAATGTTATTTAAATTTTTCATCGGGTCATCATCCATCGGGTGCATCTAAAAACAGTATTTCTCTCAGTGTATTTTGTACACTACATCACACTCTATCAAATATTTGACGCTGTACTGGCGTTAAATTTGATCAGACGTTTTGCAGTGTTTCTTCAAACTTTTTGGATCGTAATTTATTTCTGACGCATATTCTCTTTTACATACACACATACGATCCCGTCGAGTCCCTGACGGAGTAGGCAGAGGGTATAGAGTGCCAGTTCTCTCTAGACCTCTTTCGCTTCGTCCACATTCATCAGTCTCTTCATACATGCCCGTCGGTTTCGAGTATTCTTGACGTTCCCGCCCTTGAGCGTCAGATTAATTTCATATAGGTAGTTGAATCGTGATCTTCCTATACCTCTTCTTGCACACACTTTTGCTTTGTAGGTGTATCTGTTTCGTCAATCTTTCTTTACCCATCCCTTCTATATGTCCAAACCAACATAACATGTCTTTCTTCATCTTTACAATCACGCCCTCATTCACGCCAGTTGATTTGCGAATCTTTTCATTACAGATTCGATTTAGGATAGTTACTCCGCACATTTTTCGAAGAGGTCGCACCTCAACTGCATTTAAGCTATTTTCATACTTCCTGGACATACCCAGGATTCGCTGCCATAGAATAAAAAAGGCACCAATTTCGCTTTGTGGACAGCAACTCGAGCATTCTTACTCAGACTTTTACTGCCCATCAACGCCGACATGGCCCCATTCACCTTATTACCGGCAGTTATCCCTCTTTCAATATCTTTTCCATACTTTCCACCTCGTGTGAACATGCTTCCTAGATGTAAAAATTCATTCACGTGCTCTGATTTGTGCTCTGATTTGCTTGACTCTCTTTTAATTTGTTCCCCACCAACTGTCGATGTTTGCAAGACGTACTGAGTGAGCGGGTTTATTCTTCTACTCATAACTATATCTTCTATGGGTAACAGAGACCAATTCTCGCTTGAGAGGGCGCAACGCTCTCGATCAGCTGATAGACGCACTTCGCGTTCCTCGATGCTCTCCTGGGAGCGCAAAGTCGCGGTCAGAGTTCTCGCGATTCCCTTTCCGTGAATATTTCAAATTCACGTGAATTCAGAGTGCCTGCTAAGCACCGTGCCGGTCATCCAATACCGCGCTTCTTCTGATTCCGGAGACCTACTTAGTCTCATCCTTTTCGCATTCCGGCTACGCGGCGAAAGTATTTTTTTTTATAGAATGTATTTTCAAGGGAAATATCAATATACATACATACATATATAATTACGCCTCTTTCCCGTAGGGGTAGGCAGAGATCACTTCTTTCCATTTGCTACGATCCTTACATAAATATCAAACCTATAATAAATCAAATAAATTCAATCAAAACTGTCGGGTGAAAACCAACTCCATAGAAATTACCGAACACCTATTTATATACAAATTTAAAAACACAACAATTCAAATCATTTGTACGTGTTGTGTTGCGATAAAAACGGGTCGAAATCACAAATTTTCGAACGAACGACACTTTTCTAACTACGAAGAAATTATATCTACCTACTCGATTCAATTTCGTTACTTCAAAATAATGACCAAACCTATGTATAAAAATTCCAGACAACCAACACCTTATTTCTAAACAATTCGGAACTCACAACGCCATCTATCGAATATGAAAGTCAACTTTCGTTCTATTTTGGTGTTTCAAGTAACTGAATTGCGTGCGTGAGAAATTTTTTAATACATATTATCTAATATCTCTTGATAGAGTGAACCGATTGCGATGAAACAAAAACTAAGTAATACCTCTAGCTGCGAACAATTATTACGCATAAAAGTTATCTACATTGGTTTCGTATATTTTACGTGATACGTGAACATGCTTGCAGACAAACAGACAAACAGACAAACAGACAAAAATTCCAAAAATGCTGGAAATGGGTTCTGTTGGTTATCCTTAAACACCCTAGCAAATTTTTTTTGAAATATATTCGATGTACAAAAACGATTTTTCTACAGATTTATTATATGTATAGATAGATAGATAGATAGATAGATGTATAAAATATATATTATTTTTTTTTAAAACATTGGCTATCAAGAATGCAGATCCGAGGTATTTAAACCTCTTTTCTTATTAAAATGAGAAATGTTCTCATTGATAAATCAGTACAAAGTACCAGGCAGTCATCATTGCCAGTGTCACAGACATTAGTACCAATAAGTTTGTGTTATGAACACTTTCATATCATTCTCATCTTGGAAATATCGATACTACGTCTGTCTGTAATAATAAGTCTTAAGCTTGATCGACGTGCTACACGTGATCTATGGTGATGTTAAGTAAGCAACTGAACAGAGATATGGAAAACGGACCTTCCGTTGGATTTAGGGTTGCCGAATAGCAGAGTAGCATTACTCTTATGATATGCTATGTTCCTGCCGAAAGGAAAGATGCAAAGAGTGTGTATTCTTTCTCACTTTTAGAGGTATCAGAGAGTGTTTGGTATAGAACGAATATTGACAATACGTTTAAACAAATTAGCTTTGATGTAAGCCGGAATCGGCGAGCGTGTGCGTAAATAAAACGTTTAGCGACCGTCAAATTTAGCGAAGGCTTGCAAAATCTTGTGTGGCATAACAGTTAAGCTGCTTAACACCACCACTACTGCTATGAGAAAATTTACATCTTACTCCGTGTTGAAAACAGAGGCAGTACAATGATAAAAACTCACTCATAGGAAGGCAATGTGAATAAAGCGCCAGTTCGCTGTAGACGTACAGTCTCTTACGCATCATACATGCTCGCTGATTTCGAGTAATGTTAAGGTTCCCATATGAGTTTGGAACGTGGTCTTCCTCTATCTCTTCTTGTAGATACTTTCGCATTGTATGTATGTATCTGCTTTGCAAATTTTTAACGCTCATCCTTTCTGGCCATCGCCAAAAAAGGAAAGCTATTGGACATGTATATGTAAAATATATATGGCGATTCTTATTCAGACGTTGAACGTAACAGAATCTAATTTACGTTGCACCGCCAGCCACTGGGTTCATGAGTTTAAATGGACACAAGTCATAACGAACGATAAAAGCTTACCAGTAAGCCTGTTTACCCCTTACTTTGACGTCATGACTATAATCGCCCGGTATGGATGAGATCATGCTTTGCACATTCGTGGTTTTACCTCTACCAAACATAGGGCTATTAGGGTTGAAAAAGTTATTAATCACGCAGTGCATAAATAAATCATGTGTAAAAGTCGTCTAAGACAAAAGATCACATCAACAGGGCATTGTCGTTGCTCCAGTCAAGGGCACCGATTGATTGATTTTGAATTATCTTTGCGTGGTTTAATGTTTTTTCTTTTTAAAAAACAAGAGTGGCAAGCAAGCAAACGGCCCACCTGGTGGGAAGCGGGTACCGTAGATTATTTACTGTCTATAATTTTTGTAAAGTTTGTAAGTGATAAATACTAAAGTTGAAAAAAAAATTGTTACAGAGGCTGTCAAGATTTGGATTCGCATTCTTGAAGTTTTGCAATGTTTATTTATATTTATTTATTTTTTATTTATTCACAATAATATTAACATCCTTATAGTCTATAAGATATACTCAATAATATAATAAATATCAGCATATTCTTTTTCGCATAAACATTTTAACAGAAAGTTGTGGCTCAGCGAGTGGCTGTTAATTAAACAAAGCTGAATTATCGCCATTAGATTTGGGCAATTCACTTAACTATTTATCCGTATTAGCGTTCTACAGAATGGAAAACCTATTATTGCAAAAGCTGGCATGAATAAATTAAAAATCAAAATTGACTTCGTTACCACATTACCTACAGCCGAGCAATTACTCGATTGCAACAAATTGATGAGTCATATGGCGGATGTTTTTTCAGGTTAGACTATGTAGGGCAGTATAATAAAGGTAGAGAGGCAAGTAATATATAATATTTTATCTAGTGTGACAGCAGCTTAACCGCTTTTGGTGATTTACGAGGTACAATAACATATATGTGTCCTTAAACTATTGTAAGCATCGACTTCCGTTCATTTTCCCAGTTCTGGAATGTGACCAGAACAGAGATGTCAGAAGAACTATGTTTGGATGTACTCAGGATGTGGGTCTGTGTAACAGTATCTTGGCGAACCCTAGTTCTGACGATATAAAGTGTTTCTTAAAATTGTATATGCGTAGATTTTAAGTGATTTTATATCCAGGTGACCTCACGGAGTGACATAGTCGCTGTGCGACAAAACTCCTATAATAAATAGAAAAAAAAAAGAAAAAAAAGAAAGGGACTTCAACGTCCATCATAAAATTCGTCGTATAATTTACGACTAACATTCTTTTACACTTACATTCGCTCTTTCCTTATGATACAATTTGGTAATAACTACTTAAAATTAGGACGGCGATTGTGTTATATATATAGCCTTATATCATATTACCATATAGATTAAACATTCAAGGGTGGTGACATGATGAACACTAAAAACGGACTAGCATGTATGTCTGATGAATGTGATGAAGCGATAGCTATGTATGTAACAATTGTGCAATTCTAGTAATATTATAAATGGGAAAGTTTAATTGATGTTCTTTCCTCTTTCAGGCAAAAACTCCTCATCGGAATTGGATTAAATTTATTACAGAGATAGATTGTTCTATTGATTAGCATAGGGTATATTTTATTCCAGAAAAAAAAACTGTGTATTGACTCAATATGTTTGAATTACTAAGAATAAATACCCAACACATAGGAATACTACAATCCGCTTATGACGCACAACTCGAAAGGACACTGTTGGTCTTTGCGCAACATATTGTTCAGATTGTACAGCATGTATTTTGTTCGTTCCACATTCACAATAACCAATAAAGTAGGTTAGCATTAAATCAAATGCCTGGTTGATTATCACGAGCAATTTTCATAGTTCACAATTCACAAAGGATACAGTACTATAACCTTTATGACAGGCACTTGGCGTGACTCATTAGCGTGGATAGCGAAGAGACCGCATAAAAAATGTGGTACGTTGTTTGCGTCACATTGAAGTCACTTCTAAATAAACTGTAAAAGCAAAGCCATTGACATCTATCGACTATGTCTAGCTTCTTTCTCTCTTTCTCTAATTGAAAACATGAATATGATGTACAAATATTAAATTTGTGTTTTCTTTTAAATAAAACATAGACATTTAATTTTGTTTATAAGAAAACAATATGATAGCGCATTATATAACTGCTTGGGGAAGATTCTTGTGAAGTGTTGGATATAAGTATGTTTAGTTAAATCGTTTTTATAGTTTTCAAACTAGGTCAATTTGAAAGGAATTGTCCCAATGTACATAATACTGTTTATCTTCTCTCCTGCCCACAAAGATCCCCGAAGTCTATAAGTCCTTACATCTTTGAATTATAATAAAGTTTTTCATAAAATCCAACAGCACAGAAATCACAAACGACCCTCCATATATCACTCTGTGAAGCAACACAATTTTGCCAGCTAAGTGGAATGTTGCAATACTGCATTTTAAACACTATAATTAGGTGCACTAGATGACGGGAGGTCTCCGTTCTAAAAGCCGCGTTGCTGTTCGTTATGTAAACTGTTATTTAAAGCCTTCCGAGCACAAAATACACGATAAATCCATATAAAAGAATACAAGTTGTGCTGCGCAGTTTCACCTGCGTTAAAGTTAACAATACTTATTCTGATGACTGCTCCGCCTAATAAACTAACAAATAGCCTATAGTGTTCCTCAATAAATCGGTTTGGAACATAAAAAGATTTTTCAAATCGGATACTAGTTCTTATAGTAGATTAGGACGTTCAAATGAACAAGCAAACAAACAGCCTTTTTATAATCTTAATATGTATATCAATATCAATTACGAATTAAGGTATATAATGTAAATAAATAAATAAATTGTGTTTCTAACCTAAAATCCTAAGTCACTTCTTGTGACACCAGCTATTAACAAACTTTATTTGATACATTTCTTATTAATAATAATAATAATATAATTACAAAAAAATATTCATAAAAGGAGTCCCTTTAGGCAGGGTTCCGAAGATACTGGCAGCGTTCCCCCTTTGAATAGCTAGGCTAATTCTTTGTCCGAGGTAGCTGCCAGCTCTTCGGTCTCCTGTGATGTCGACCAACCTTTTTGCTATATATTTAAATAGCTTTGTGGCACTAGGACCCCACGGGCCAAGGGTCTCGACACCGAATGGGACAAAATCATATTCGGAGCCTAGACCCCTGTATTACGAATTGATGTTATTTTTCAAGCAAATAATATATTTCAGTATATAAAAAAAACACCAGTTTAGCAATATGTACCTACAAGTCTCAGCATATGCATTAAAAGAAATTACCTAGTAATACGTAATTGCGACACGGTGACAGACTCGCCATCTGTCGCGTTGGCATCTAAAACATATCAACGGCGCAAATAGAGTATTGGTATACCTCTGACACTCGCTAAGGAGACCATTCTGGCAAGACAGGAAGAATAAGAAAATGTATTATTTTATTAATTCTCATCAAAATCTCAAAGCTTCGAGTGGTTGCTTGTAACATAAAGATTGAAGGAAGGAAGTAGGAAGTTGGAATCCCGACTGTACCAGTGAGTCTTCTGAACTTAAGTACAGTGACTAGTCACACCACAAGCTTTACGGTGAAGGAATACATCGACAGGAAACCTGCATACGTTTCAGAACAAATTCAAAGGCGTGTGTATAGCCGTGCTCGAGTAACAGCGACGGACTCGCAATTTGTCACGTTGGTATCCAAAATATATTTCTGTCTTTACTACACTTCGGCGACCCTATATTATTATTGTATTGACCCTATATTCTATATATTGTTATTGTTATTCTCATTTAAGAGTCATACGCAACTAACAAAACCAAAACATGTAGCATTAATACAATGAGATAAAAGGATATTGCGCCAAGTGACCTAGTAACAAACAAAAACAAACTTACGTTCTTAATAAAAGATAAAAAGAGAATAAAACAAAGAGAAAACACGATGTCAGCTTTGGCAATCCCGTAGCGAACACAATTTACTTTCACTTATTTGTGAAAATTACATTTTGTATATATGCAAATGACTTGTTTACTTTATTTCTTTGACACTAATCGATATTTAGCGACTATTTATAAGGTCCCCTCGGACGTGTACCAAAATATACATACATGAGCGTGTTTTAATGTTACTGTAAGCCGGTCGATACTACAAAGACCAAACGCATACGTAAAAACCCGTTAAGATTATTCCCGGATAGGAAATCGTAGGCGGGTGTTAACAAAATAACTGTGAAATAATCCTTTTTCATCTCTTCGCGAGCAGAGAAATGCTATGGGCATTTCGAAGCTAAGGCGCTTGTTTTTAACATATGTTTAGAGAGTCAAGTCATTAATAAGATTTCTAAAGAACAAAGAAATTAAACTAGAAAGGGTATTGAAATCAATTGTGGTACGGAACGTTTGTTTCAAACAGTTTTTTATTTTGTTACTCGCATGCAACACTATTTCGTAGCACTGGAATATTTTAGTTTTGCGTTTACCATTTCTATTGTATTAGGTATAAGGATTATAAGTGATACAACATTATCGCTCGTTAAAACATTAGGTTGGATCGTTTTATCGTCACCGTGATTACTTTATTTCTATCACAACTAACTAGTACAGGTTACTAATTTACACTTAAATACATTTTTAGACATGCTCACTGGATGTTCAAGAACAAGTAAGGAAGACAATTCTTATCAACAATCTATGACGAATGCCAGAGCATTTTCACTAGAAGTAGTTTGGTTTTACGTGCAGTAATATATGTTTATGTACCATAGTACAATGTCTAATACATATATATATATATATATATATATATATATATATATACCTGCAATTTCCTATAAATACATATACAAGTGTTACCATATGCATTACCTTCATTAACCACATACGTATCCAGATAAGTTTTTCTCAAAATGGAATTTTTTATTGTTTTTTTGCCACAATAGCATATCATATATGTACATATATAAAGCAATAGCATATCATATATATCTTCAATAATATATTTATGCTATTCATAAGAAATATTTTTTGTTATCTACTCACTACTACTCAACTAGATAGCTATAGCATTTTATGCACAATATTACGAGACCTAACTACAGTATAACCATTTATACGCAACACGCATATGTAACATGTACGTTTAACGAACTTGAAATATTATCTTAAACGGTTGGATCTGGAGCACTTGTTATTTTATAACCTAGATTCGATACGAGACATTTACGCGGAGTATTAGTAGCGCTAGTGTCCTAGCATAAAACCTAGTTATGGATCAATTATAAAATGGAGATATAAATCAATGAAACCAGTCGTTGCTTGAGAACTATACAACCGTAACGTAATTATGTAGTACATTAACAGGAATTGCGTAGTTTGATGTAACTGTGGTAGTTAAGTGCGTGAACATAGTCTTGCGTAGGTGCGCTTACGCTTCGTGCGTGGACAAGAAATGCAAATATACGTGAAAGTAGTTAGGAAAGCAAGAAAAGGTGAAGGTCAGACATGCATCAGAAGTGTTTCTTGCATCCACTTGTTAATTGGAATGCCGTGTTCATAAATCTGGTATGTTCTCGACATAAATTCTGGATGTGCGAGTGAAAATGCCAAACCGCTTTCTTTGTGCAGGAACAGGAACCTTTTACCATGACGTACTATTGCCAGCATTACTCAAGAGTGTCATATAATAAATAACTAACTTAAATACCTTGGGACAATTCCACACAAATTTACATAGCCCCAAATTAAGCAAAGCTTGCGTTATGGTAACTAGACAACGATATATTTGCCTATATAAATATATATGTGTATATATACATACATAAATACATAGGACAACCAAGACTAAGGTACAAAATAATACTCGTGTTCATCACACAAATATCTGCCCTCAGCAGATAGGGCTCTAACAAATAGACCAGGTGGCCTTCAAATACACATATAGATTATGACGTAATTAATATCGGCACTCAGACATTTTTAGCGCAGCCTACTATTATGGGATACCTTGGAGTGGTATTGCATTATGTACTTTGGAAATCGAGGTAGTTGCAACGTGGTCTTCCTCTGCCGCTTCTTCCACACACTTTTGCATTGTATAAGTGTTTCGTCAGACAAACCAACGTAACATGCCTTACTTCATCTTAACAGTCTTTACCCCGTTCACACCAGGTTACTAATATACCTACGAAGTGTTCAAAGAAACTTATCTTTTAAAGTAAAAAGTCAGCCAAACCCATTAGATAAAACCAAGGCATATTCATACATGAATATTATATCAAGTTCGTTAAATAAGCACTATTGTTAGTTGCGGAACAAATACGCCTTAGGTAAAATGGCGCATCAGATATCACCTTTGTTAGCATTGAGGGCGAGGAGTTTATTGAAAACTATCCGTGACACAATTCCATATATTAGCAATATATCATGCAATGCGCGATGCTTTCTAGTATATATGGGATTAAAAAGGCAAATTCCCGTGTAACTCACACAGGAATTGCCGAATGTTATCAATTTACTGGTGGCAGATTACACCATCTTCATTTATATCCGATATCAGTCCTTCCAGTTCAATGTATCTAATATTTATAACATTTTATAAATATTTTGTATTCATTTCAACCTGAGAGATATGCTATGTATATGGTGTGGTAAAACACTACATATGCCCTTTTTTATTCATTTTCTTTTTTATTGGAAATGCCGATTCGTCGCAATATCTGTATAATAGATTAAGTAAAAAAAAAACAGTTAACTAAATTCGAAACAAAGCTGTTTTTGATGATCATGAAAAGCTAAGTTACACGGAAAGCGACGCCTAACTTTAATGAATAAAAAAACTTAATAGACGAAAATCAATACATAACAATACACACATAGCAGAACATAGGTCTATTATTAATAGCAGTTACTTAAGTAGCGTCGATGTTACCGCACTGCGGCATCATTTCCAAGAATTTGATTGATAGCAATTTTTCCGCAGCTATTAGCTTAGATTGTTATCTATAGTTGTTGTTAAAGGCCGTAAGTTCGTAACTTGCTATTTTCCAGTAACAAAAAGCGTTAAAAGATTCCAGAGCCGGGTTCCCCTGGTATTACAAGCGTTCATAGGCAGCGCTAATCGTTATTATCAGACGAAGTGAAAAGGTATGTATGTGGGTCTAGAGAGAACTTGCGCTCTACTCTCTCTCTCTGCATACTTCGTGAAGGAATGGCCGTGATTGTATGAATGCATGAAAAGACATATTAAGGGCATTTAAACTAATATTATTACAACAAGAACATTTTGAGATTGGGAACGACAGGAAAGTACGCATAACTGGTGGGCACGTATGAAGGGACCGTATGATTCCAACGTCAGAAGCCAAACGTATATGGCTTACTTTAAAGAGAATTCTCAGACTACTTTTAAATAATATATATGTTAATCGATCAATTAACACAACTTCCAACTTACATTAGCATGAAATAACTAGTTCCATCAATATAAAATGCTTAGCGGCTATAAAAATAATAGTTAATGTATTATTTAATATAAAAAACAAATTGTTTTTCAAAATAAAAATGTAAACAAAACTCATCTTGATGCATTATCATAATAAATGTAGGTATAAGATTATGAGTTACGAACAAAACACGTATGGCGTGAGGCGCTCGAAAGATTTCATATCAGAGATCTTCGGATAAGGAAACCTTAAAACCCGAAAAAGGTAAAAATGTCAACTAAAACCCTAGTGATAGTAAAGATGGGTGAAACATAAAGTGAGCCCACGTAATCATTTAGTGCTTGTTTTATACTACGGTATTCTGCTTTAAACTAAAAAACATTGCCCAGGCTTTAGCAGGTAGGTAGGGTTAGGTATTATGATTGATGAGTATACCTTTACCTAATATTATGATAAATGAGCACCACACTGGAGTAGTGTTTTGTCTAGTATTAGATATACCAGCATTCGTGTCGTGTGGTTTCTAAGCAGAATAGAACTAAGTTTTAAACGATCCACATTGAATATCTTGGAAGACTTCGCGATCTTCAAGAATGCTTACTACGTGACAAATGATGACAAATACAAAATATCTCTATAGCAATTTTAGGTTTGAAGTCTAGAGAGAACAGGAGCTCTATTCTCTCTGTCCAATCGTCGTGGTGATATTCTTGCATAATAAATTTAAGTAGTAGGCTACAATCATGGCCATCACGTAATTTTATTTTTAGCCGCGACACATCGAAAACCAAATATTGTTTTTTAAATAACTTTTAAGATAACACACGAGGCCCTGAGAAAAGATATCGATATTTTTTACGCCGTAAATTTGCAGTGCGATAATACGGTACCTTAGCACTCGAAATGTTCTCAGTTCAAGTGGCTGTGTGCTGAGTACTTTAACCTTATCGACTGATAAATGGCAAAGTCATGTTTATCTTGCCTCAAAAACAAGAAATTTACATGTTCAGGAGATGGCTTTAGAACATTTTATTCATTTAAAATCCGAACGCGCTTAATGCACCTCACCATATAACAGAATAGCATAAATTCTGTATTATCTTGCGGGTCGTGGTTAGACACTAGATCCCCCTTTTTTTTTTAAATAATACTGTCTTCGCGAGATCAAGCAACGAATTTTTTACAGAGCGAGATATACCACATATCTTGCTCTGTCCAGCCTTTTTCAGGTGCACGTTTAGAACCACCACCACTAAAAGTGGCGAATCACACAAACGTTTTTTTATTATTATATAATAATATTTGCACGATATAGACCACTTATTGCTATTATTATAGGCTATATATAATTTAGCGACTACGTACAGGAGCGGAGTAGGTAGTAATCAAATATATTAATTTAACACAGGTGAGACCGCGTGTCACAGCTGGTAATTTTAGTCCTGTCAGCAGGGTCGTAAGTACCTTAACGGGCAGAGGTGTGGTATTTATGGCCAGTCTTAAATAAAATCCACGAGCCCAACCGCCCAACGCCTGCTTGCTCGCGAGCAACACTCTAAGCCGATATACAACATAGATTTAGGATTTTTTTTCGCTACATATACAAACCCCATAATGGGTGCCCTGAACTGTGTTCGCTGCGTGCCTAGCTGCAGGTGTTAAGTCTCGTCATTGTTTGGTTGAGTAGCAAAAGTTATCGGGACACACGGTTCATGATTACAAGCAGATCTTTCGTATTATTAATACCTACATCCCTAAAATAGAACTATTACATACTTTTTTAGATTTAAGTAAAATATGTATTGAAATCAGTATGATGATTGTAACAGCTAACGACATCTATCGTTTTACTTTGAAGAAATGTGCTCAGTACATCAACGCCATCTAGTAGTCGTCTCAGAGAATACTCGCTACGTTTAATACCAGTAATTTAAGAGAACTGGTTCACACAATACATCATAGATGGCGCTGCAATCACAAAGTAAAATGTCCGGAAATCTCACAATTGATTCTACGGCTGCTTAAAATTGACTGTTTTACCAAACTATTTGGTTTTGACGCAGGTTCCTATAGCAAGTAATAATTCAGGAGATAGTGGTGGTAGCAATGGTTTGAAAATATAGGTTTGATGTTTAGTATATTTGCTCTGGGGCTTGGATTTAGCGTGCGCTTAGCGATTTAGCGTCATTTGGCAGGAACGAAGGAAATTTTCAAATACATATAGGGTAAATTTTACATAGCGTCGTAATATTTACCCTGGTTATCGTTTTAAATTTGCCTAAATTGACGGGTAGAAGCCCTTAAACAGCTATGAATATTATATACAACTATCGTGCAGAATAATATCTACAATATGTCCTAGTATTCTTGTTAAAAATATTGTATTTATTTATTATGCTAAGGCCTTAATTTTTATTTACTTGATTATGACATAATAAAACATTTCTCAAAAAAAAAGTAAAAATGATAACCGCCCGAACAGGGACTTGAACCCTGGACCCTTGGATTAAAAGTCCAATGCTCTACCGACTGAGCTATCCGGGCTCATGTAGGTAAAGCCGAAAATACGAATCAATTTATAAGAATACGACTAAGATAAGTAAGCAAAACTATAACGATTCAACTATGAGTAAGATTTTATAATAAATGGTAACAATTACTATTATGACCATGTTGTCAGATTACACATGATAAAAGGTTAACTAAACTATATTTCTATTATCTATTTATATTATTACTGCAATATGTTATAAAACGTTTTACAGGAATCGTTAAAATCATCTATTTATATTAAATAAACATCTACACGCTACGAGAGAAAACATCAAATTGTATGATGTTTTCTCTACTCGTCGCTAGATGGCGCTATGTGGATAATTATTATAACGTGTATATGGTAAGAAATTAAGAATAGTAATTTAACAATACAACTTAGATATCAAAAGTGACTTTGGAGAGCCAATCAAGTAAAAATAAAGGTAATTATTAAGCAATTTTAACTGAAAGCCTTGCCAACAAACCCAACTTCAATCCGTGAGGAGGTTCTGCTCTCGTGGCCTCTTGGCGGGGCACAACACTAAATAAATGGTTTGAAATTTTTCTATTGTTTCAAAATGACACCAGGGTCAATGAACCGCGCGGTTGGTACCGCCAGGTGATTTGCATTGCATAAAAATATTTGTGGCGAAAATAAATACAAGCCCTTACAAAATTTTCAATGCAACTCACAATCCGTCTACGAGCTAAGAAAAACCAAGACCGTGAATCATTTAATTAGATACAATATCTACTTCAGCATTTATCTAAATATAAACATAGGCCCTACTTCATTCGCGAATACAATACTATTTATACTACGTTGAATTTTGTCAATCTTCTTTCAACGACTTACTTCTCAACATATTAGACAGGCAGGGTTCGTTTTTTGACAAATTTGGTAAGATCATTGGTAAAAATACTGAATAGGAGGAGGGAGGGATCAACCTGACAAGAATTACTTTGTGTAAAGTGTATCGTTAAATTTGTTAAATATTGCCTTATATAGACCCAATCAAAGAAATATCGCTATATCCTTAAATTGTTGACTAGTTTTCGGCTAGGTCCTGTTTGCGATAAGACTCAAGTAAACCATTTAGATACCAGGGAATTTGATAATATGAGTCACTGACCACCAAAACAAGGTCATTAGGTGTAGCACAGTTGGCACCAAGTACAGACAGGAAGGAGACCTTTCTAGAACATGACGTCATTAAGCACTGATACTGTAAAGAAATGACGCTCACTAATGAATCACTGATCATGCTGATTGATCATCAGTGCTGCTTGAATGGACATTCACTTGGATTCAAAATGCCGCACCTATAGCACTTCGACCTTTACCGGCGATCCAAAATAGTTTTTAAAACATAAAGTATTGGGTTTTTACCGATATCTTTGGCAGGTACACTTTACCTACATTTGGTTGATTGACACTTGGCCATTGCTGGATTGCTTCTCTTTAGGCGCTAAGAGTATGTAAGTCCAAACTGCCTCATAAATCAGAGTAAGTAGGTAAAAACCTCAACATTGAGCGCTGTATATCCTATATGAGCACTGATTGCACAATATCGGTAAGGTTTCCTAGATAGTAAATAATTAATAATATTTACTGTGTGCGATACGTGAACAAACGTCATCCTATGAACCAATGACTCACGGTGTCGGTGTACGTCGCAGACGGCCATATTACCTGTAACAAACGGACATAGATTATATATATATCCTCACGCCTTCCCACAAGAGTCCCCGAAGGGGTAGGCAGAGGTATACACCTCTTACACGGGGTAACCCCCACACACCCACTTTCCGCCAGAGGAATATTAGGTGCCAACGTGACAGATGGCAGGTCCATCGCCGTTACTCAAGCACGACTATACATACGCCTTTGAATTTCTTCTCAGACGTATGCAGGTTTCCTCTCGATGTTTTCCGTCACCGTAAAGCTCGTGGTGTGACTAATCACTGTACTTAAGTTCAGAATAATATATTATATTATAGCTCATTTCAATAAACATAGTGTGGGATAAGGCAAACAGAGCGTATGCGTTATATTAAGCATTTGTGATGTATGATACAAATATTATAGAAGGTAATTTTAGTCCGTCTTTTAACCACACATCGAATATCTACAAAACTGTTTAATAATTATTTAAATTGCGATTGATATTGAGCACATAAATGTAAACTTAGAAACACAAGAAAATGGTTGATAGCTATTCAATTTTGAAATCGTATCTTATAGCTTCGTTCGATAGGTGATTCGGCATGAGGCATGCACTAGTCACAATTGCCGATAGCCTTACTTCTAAACAAGCAATTTAGTAGCAAATTAATTAACCATTAATCATTGAGAGAAAATATAAAACTTAAATTCCACATACATGCACACATCTGCTGTCGTTTCATACGACTCGCGCGCCACAATCATGAATGACCGGCAATGAATGAACCGCTAGAAGTCGTTATTACAACAGCATTATCGGTATCATTGCCAATGGATGATAGTGGCGTGTTATTACTAGTAATAACCACAGAAAAATTATTAAATTCCACGCCCATAGACGCGCCTAGTCTAGGCTGAAAGGCAGGCACTTCACGCAGCCATTTCGTGTTCCGACAAATATATATGTCAGACAGGCGAGCCTAATCAATATGCTTTCAGACGGTAAAACTTTTATCCAGGATTAGGTTCGGACTTGGAGAAAACATTATTTCTCGTTGGTGACGGC
This sequence comes from Drepana arcuata, assembly GCA_016069955.1. Taxonomy (NCBI): domain Eukaryota; kingdom Metazoa; phylum Arthropoda; class Insecta; order Lepidoptera; family Drepanidae; genus Drepana; species Drepana arcuata. Next base: position 37,839 of record JACCPG010003696.1, read on the forward strand.
AAAATGACACAACTTAATATCATTCAAAACAAAACCGTTAAATTAAAACAATTCACAATAATATAGTGGTTTGGATCATTAAAGCATTAAAATTCCAACGTTTGGATAGGATGTATGTTTTTATATTCAGCCGTTGAATAACAAGCCATTATGACTTCCACAGAACAGAGGATAGAGCATATTATTTCACACAGGCTGTATTTTAGCAATTCTGGTAATGTCCGTCGTCCGTGAGGATTTATTAAATGTTAGTTGAACCATTACCTTAAGGAAGCGTGTCACCCGATTAGCCGCTAAACAACATAATACTACCTTAAGGGACCGTCAATTACGAGAATGTTCTCAGGTCCAAATGCTAGCCACTTGGACAGGTTAATCAAGGTCACCCGCGATCGGCCTTGGGTATGATATTGACCTTCTAAGTATTTAATTATATAATTTGTAAACGAGTCGTTAAAAACGCATACATTATAGCGACACGCTTTAAGAATGTTAAATTAGGGGAAATAGTGGACGAGATCAACGCACGATGTGACCGATGAACGTTATATCCAACCGCTCAAGAATTTTCGGTTAATAGCTGAGCGGATGCTCCATTTATCTGGAACTGATTCAATTGAAAAATACAGCGTGTCTATCATAATAGCTAAACAACTGGGTCACTCGACAAGCCGAGGTTAATGGGCTTCAAGGTCGCGCAAATTATCGGAACACTTATTGAGTTTTCATCACGTTTAACCCTTGGTGCATCTAGGATTACTTTGCACCAACACGGTTTGAATAATTCAGTTCTCACACATTGAAAAAAGAAAGGACCAAACGATAAGCTAAGATATCCTTGAATTAGAATATGAACAAGTTAATTCATTTTTACAGATTCATTTAATCCCAATAGCTTGTAACTTTACTTGTAACAAAGACTAAGAACGACAAGTAACCGGGACCGGGATCGGGACTCATACCCGCGACATCCGAATTTCTGCTCATAGTATGTAGCGGAAATTCTAACATGAGATAGGTAATATTTCAAACATAAGACTGGAACAAAAATTCAAAGAGGATTTTTACCGTTAATACAAATTAAAAATTCTAGAATGTTCAATTTATTACTTAGTCAAGAGTATGAAAATATACTCTTGACTAAGAATTTGCGAGCCACATAGCGCGATGAGTGGACTTTCTTAATACCACATTCCTTTTGATTTGTAAGATAATATCGCTTGTAAATAATGGATGACTCCTATCTCTCATGAGTGTTGTTTATGGCACCGTACTGGGAATGAGCTGCTGTTTACATTATACTCTCAGACAAAAAAGTCTGAATACCGGAATTTAATGAGCGTGTGTAAAAATGAATTAGTGTTAAATAAAAACGAACCAAAAAATACTTATTTGCAGGAAACTACTTTGGCAACTTGATTGTTTCCTCAGAACAGTGTGTTGTCACGCACTTAATGAACAGTTTGGGTAACATTAAACAGTTCGTTGATCGAAGTTGCTTACGAAATTATTCCTTGAAACTAGCGACTTTACACAGCGGATTGTCTAATATACAAGTATATGTTTTATATATCTTCACGCCCTATCACAAGGGTCCTCATAGGAGATGGCAGATGCGCAGTAGCGTCTATCTATCTATCTTTACGAACATATCCTCAAGCTGAGACCCATAGAGTAGGCACACAGATTGTGCAATTCTCTCTAGACTTATCTCAATATAAATTACGCATACATATGTATATGTTCACTCGGAACCTTAAGTAGCAGACATGAGAACGTGGCAAATACGTTAAGAAAAAAGGTACATCTGAGATTTTGAAAATTGAATATAGAAAAGCGGAGGGAGAATTCTAGACAATCTGGACTCGAAAAACTGGTTGCTCCGATTCCCACTGATAAGAATATGTTTTCTGTACACATACATACAGCAAGGAAGTATCATTGTACTTCTACAAATAGAACTACTCAGTGATAGACAGCGTGGTGTTGGAAAGTTTGCATAATGTAATTACAGCGAAACGCCCGCCGCGCCGTTATCTGTTGCTTCGCTTAAAGCGCTTTCAATTACGGCATTCGCAACAGGGTTGCAACATCAGTTTCCAAAAGTTCAATCGATTACAGTGTTTAACAATTATCATGATTACGCATTGTTGCCCAACAAACGTTTAAATACGTTTATTTCATTACATTGTTCGGCTATATTGGCATATGATTACGCCTTCCCATATTGGTCCCCAAAGGGGTAAACTTAAGATAAAACGGTAAGACAAAAGCCTCGGAGATATTTCCTAGTGCCAATGTGACAGATGGCGAGTCTATCTATGTTTGTCAACCAGGACTACGTCTAAGAATATCTTTTGGAAACTCACTTATCACGACTAAATGACATAAATAAAAATTTTTAGTTCGTCATTGTGTCTGACCATCTGTGATCAATTAATGACAGACACTTATTGCCTTTAGTCAGATTGCAAATAGCAATTTTTAGGTATAAATATGGTGTAGAAGTAATATACATCATCACGCCGTCCCATAAGGGGTAGGCAGAGGTATATAAGGTAGTACCTATACATTACCATCTAATTGTTCAGTCATGCAAATAAATGGTTGCGATACACAAAGTTAATATGCGAAAGCAGGGCGACGTAATATCCTTTAGTAAAATGTGTGCCAAAACGACAAGCGTCCAATTAAAGCTCTGCAGATGGCGTCTTGAGTAGGTAGGTACTTGTGGTACGCTCCTCACCGAACCCAATTATGGACCTTAATTATAGAATAATGAAAAAAAAACTTTTATATTACATATTATGATCTTTGTGTGTTTATCTGTAAAATGTATGACGTACAGTAATGTAAAATAATTGGCTAATACTTTGTAGTTTTACCTATATAGAAATATTATAAATAGACAGAATTAGTTTCTTAAATTTTAGCACTAGATATATTTTGATGAGGGCACAAGGGTGGAGCAGGAAATATATGTAAAATCCTATTCAACGCGGAAGAAGCCGAGGGACTCAATCAGTTCTTGGATAAAATTGGAGCTGCCTTTCTAATACACAGCAGCAGAATCCTGAGTAAGGTTATCTTCACGCTTTTCCCAACATGAGAGAAACCAGCGCGTCGCACCTCCAAGCATAATTTTTAAATCATGGCCTACTAGGTAATACCTATACGGGCTTATTTTATGGTGATAAACGCGAAATAGCCTTATTTGTTTAACTGCATCTTATCTATGACAAAAATAGCTGATAATCTTAAAGTAAAAAATAATTTATGCTTAACATAAATTATATATATATATACGCTCACGATACCGAAGTATCACTTGCGCGTTGCCACTCTGTGTTCGTAGAGTTATAGTGTGTTGGCAGCATAATGAGCTTAATCCCTCTGCTTCCAACACAATGTAACAATCCTCCCCCCTCCCCAAGGAGCTCATTTCTTCAAATTAATAGTTTTTTCTGAATATTTGGTAACCACCTATTGTAATATACCTACAGCAATACCATAGGGACCAATAATCGCTTAAATAAAGCTGTCGGCAAGATTATTTGTTACCTAAAATTTATAAAATCGTTCAAGAAACGAATATATAGTTTTAGATTGCTTGAAGATAAGATTTTTTTAAGTTCTATTTTTTCTGTCAAAGAAATTAATGGGTAAATTGATATATCGCAAATAAATCACTAAAGGTGAACACCCAACAGACTATAGTGGAACGTACCGGTTCCTAGCGCCGCCGCGATCAGACGCCACGGTCGAGCGTGAGCGTAACATGTATCATTGCCAAGTTTTTTCACTCCCGGCACGTACGTGAACGTGTCAAATTACCCGACGTCATAGAAGGCGGGGTTCCACATATTTGTGTTTCAATTTCCTAGCAATTTATCGTTTATCTTAAACCATTTAGATTGAATTAAAAGTGCCTATCGTTATCAAAATTATTTGTGGCTCGTTCGAAAGTATGAAATACATAATTATTGAGTACAGGATAGCTATCTGTCGGTAAGGAAGTGAATGAGGCCAGAAGTAAGTTGATGGGTTATAAAAATAGGAGCAAGGAATCACGTAGCTGTGCACGAGATATTGGTGCTCACTTTATTATACGGCAGCGAATACTGAGATGGTATCAGAAAAAGCATGAAAATAACATAATGCAGTTAGGAAGTGTTCCCTTCGAAAAAGTGCGTTGTGACCGTAGACTGAATCTGCAATGAGAAGATTTGAATAACAACAGCCGTGATAGTAAAGATGAAGACAGGCATGTTATGTTGGTTTGGACACTTAAAAAGGATGAATGATTAATGAAACAGATCAACTTTCTCTCTCAACATAACTACCAGCTATAGTATCAAAAGCGCTAAAAGCTTGTATGAACAACAAGATCACCACTCCTGAGAATGTGCTAGCAGTACAACGAAAATCAATCATAGACATTATTGATATATTTCCTGTTTTGAGTACGAGACTTCGATACGTGAGCCAATACAAAAAAGTCTAGCCATTTGCCCTTTATTTGGATTGTGATGACCTACATAAAAGTTTGTGTATCTAATAAAAAAATGAATGCCAAAAGTATGCGGAAAGAAGAGGTGCAGGACCACGTTCCAGCATCAAATCGAAATTTATTTTGAAAAATCTTGTCCCATCCGGACTAAGTGGTTCACAAAGTGGTACACGCACACGTGCTAAGTTTATAATACGTGAAATATGCCAATAACATTAGCACGCGCGTTGAGAGTAGTCACAAGTCATCACCGTATTAATAGATCACATAAACACAACCAACGGTTGGGTAATTAATATCTAAGAACAAGAAATCATACAGCGGTCCTATAATAAAACGTGGCCGATCATTTAATAAGTTAGAAAACCTACAAAACCAGTGAGAAAGTAGCACAGACTAAGGAAATCTCAAGGAAGCATTCACAAATTTTCAATGCACCGTTGCCGACTGGGCTCCCATTTGGACCTTTTACTTATATACATGGAGAGATGAAGAAATACGTAATATCTTTTATAGAACTGATATTTGACCCAATGACGATGCAAGTCTAGTACCGTCTGGCTTGCGTCTGGTACGTGCAACCGCTTTCTCACTCTAACACTAATAAAGCGAAAGGTGCAAAGCAAAAGCTTATTAAACAGAAAGTTCATTTATTGCACATATCTGTAGAGCATATTTTCTCAAGCAGTCATATCATCCTTTATTTCATTCAGATCGTCTAGATAGCATATATTTTTTGTTCAGCGTTTTCTATTAACATTCGCCCGCTACAAGTTCATTGACCTAAGCTTAGAAAGCATCTGTCATAGTATAAGCTAACAATTCACTAATATTTGTTCTGCAGGAAGGAAAACCGCTAAGAGAAACGACATTAATGAGATAAACGTACATGTTTCACCCGGTTACTGTGTATCTAATTATATTTATTGATCAATGAAAATTATTGTTCATTGTTAGCGCGGATATAAATTAACTGAATCTTCAGGTGCTCTAAAGAACAGACTGAAAAATGTAGAAATAAGACGCTCTTTTGAAATGGCGAATAACTTGTGGTATTTCTGTAATCAGAGAAAAAACATATAGATGAATGAGCCGATATGAAGTACGTGGCGAACTGAGACCCAGAAGTATCAAAAGAACATATGTTAGGTTAGAACAACGATAAGAGAATAAAAATAATATAATCTTATATTGAATCGAGTGGCCACAAACTTACCACAATAATGATGTCAAATAAATAATTATATTACAATCGCAGGCCAGACTACTATATTCGTAAATGTGAAACTTTTGCATTACATCCATCATGCTAGTAATATTATAAATGCGAGGATAATTGTACCTCTTTAAAGCAAAATCTACAGAATGAATTGAATGAATTTTGACACAGAGATAGATTAACACATAAAGAAGTTTTATACCCTAAAAACAAACAACGAAATTAAATGTTACGCGGGTGAAAACGTGGGGCGTAGCAAGTAATATTATAAATGCGAAAGAAGCTCTGCCTGTTTGCTGCGTTTTTACCCCTCTAAGCTGCCGAACCAATTTACATTATTTTTTATATATACACAGGAACTTGGGAGTCGGACATTTATTCTACTTTTCCACGCCAACGAAGTATGGGGTTATTTATTTATTTTATAAGGCTTACCAACAAGTATACATACAAGCTCTTTTTCGTACAGACATTTAACTATCAATTGATTCAGTATGTAACTAAATTATAGGTTAGCACAACATTTTAAAATAAGTTTTACAATTCATTTACTATTTCTATATAACATAAGCTAAAAATGAAGTTAACAAACGGATATTAATGAATTTTGAAAAATTGAATATAATATAATGAATTAGTAATCAACATTTTATCATTGAAGCGTGTTTTTTAAATTGGACTATACCATCCGAAAAAATGTCTACATCTACAGACTGATACAAGCTATTTTAAGTTCTGAGAATTGCAAGGATTGGAACATTTTGACCAAATTTATTTGACCTAGAAATTATATGAAAAGGCTGATAGTTGCAGAGTCGTGTCCCACATCTTGAAACTTTTATGTTAACGTCACTAAGCAGAGAAGAACAGTCAATGTAATTATTCAAAACCTTATATAAGGATATAAGGCTCAGCTGCTTATTCCTTTGATATAAAGTATGCATATGGAAATATTGCATTCAAATTGCAAATTACTGTATGTATATACTCACATAAACTGACTGAACTAATGACGCAATTACAATTGAGAAAACTTGTAATGTAGTTGAATTATCAAAAGATACATGGGCTATAAATTAATTTCTAAGAATTAGATTGGGTTTATATTCTTCCGGCCCTGGCAATGAGCCAATATAAAATGTTTCATATTCTGAAATTGGATATAATGCATCAGAATAAAACTAGCCTTCCAAGAATCCTTAAAAAACCTTTAAACTCTACAAAGCCTTCGTTCTTTTCTACATCGCTGACATAGAATAGTTTTTTGTTAAGGTAAACCTTTGAACGTAATCAGACTTACCTACAAAAAATCTACTAACCTCGATATCGTCAAGGATATAAACGAAGTAATGCCTAGTTGCTGAAAGATAGACAGACAAATAGGAATAAATTTAACTGTCCGCAACTGATGAGTTTGCTTTTTTCTTTAAGCATTTTTTTTAATGTAAGTCTTGTACATTGACGTTAACTGCGGAGATCAATTCACAATTTCAAGTCTAATTCGTCGGACCTTTTTAAATTTCGGATTAAATTGTCTTGGACCGAATAAACAAACAGACGGTCAAAGCAAGTAATTATAACGTTAGTAAAATAAGCAGATGCTTAAATTGTG
>JACCPG010003697.1:0-95124 GCA_016069955.1 Drepana arcuata
GAAACCTGCATACGTCTGAGAAGAAATTCAAAGGCGTATGTATAGTCGTGCTTGAGTAACGGCGATGGACTCACCATCTGTCACGTTGGCACCTAATACGTGGACCTAAGAAAGTAGGTGTGTGGGTATTACCTATACACCTCTGTCTACCCCTTCGGGGACCCTTGTGGAAAGGCGTGAGGATATATTATTTATTATATAATTATATATTTGTATATTAATATTGTATAGCTCGAAGGTGACGAGCAAACCTGCGTTTGATCGTAAGCTTTGATCGCCGACTATGGTTGCTTGCAACACCAGCAATATTACTCGCGTGCCCATAAAAACGCAATGTACTTGAAGACCGAACTAGATCCGTGTGGTGGCCGACTGAGTTGGTTGCAGCAAAATTGCTAGTTTGCGTCTTGACGGGTCTATGAAGGAAATTTTCTGGTACATGTATCACATCAGAACTCTGCGATGTGGAAAAGACATCGAGATGAAACCTGTGTTAATTTTAAGAAGAAATTCAAAGACTTATCAGATGGCGAGTCCATCCGTTAATCAACCGTACCCACCGTAAGGCTCATAGTGTCACTGTACGGTTAAGTTCAGAAAAACATATAGGTACAGTCAGTCAGAACTTGCAATCTTTGCTCAGCTCGGCCACATAAACATATAAACATCATCTTCACTATAATTGGTATAATAATAAATTCATTTTATTTGCTAAAAATATATAAAAAGAACAATAAAATCACTAGAAATCCATTTCCTAGGTTTTGAATTATGAACGTCAGTCGAGTGTTTCGGCGACATCAAAGCTGGATCAAAGCCAAGCCACCGCGCGTACAGTCGCGCACTCGAGTGATAACGATCTCGGGAGTTACAGAGTTTCTATAATATATTTCTTTATATGATAAGACGCACACTTTAAAGGGTAGGAAGTACGCCTAGATGGCAATAGCATCCGCTAAGGGTTATACTTATAATATTAGACAATTAGATTCTTTTATTTATTTTAATATAAGCCGTGGTGGCCGAGTGATTCGAGCAGTTGCCTGCGACGCAAAGGTCGCAAGTTCGAATCCCGACTGTACCAATGAGTTTTTCTGAACTTAAGTACAGTGATTAGTCACACCACGAGCTTTATTGTGGAAGGAAACCTGCATACGTCTGAGAAGAAATTCAAAGCCGTATGTATAGTCGTGCTTGAGTAACGGCGATGGACTCGCCATCTGTCACGTTGGCACCTAATATACCTCTGGCGGAATGTGGGTGTGTGGGTATTACCTATACACCTCTGCCTACCCCTTCGGGGACCCTTGTGGGAAGGTGTGAGGATATATATATTTATTTTTATTTGTGTCGCTATTTTGTTATCTTTGTCGTTTTGTCTCAGATGTTTATCGGGTATTATTCATGTATACGTAACATATATATTGGCAGTGCCTCGAGACTGTCACCTGCGTAAAATTCGATTTCTTATTGTTTTCTCTACAGTAAAACATATCCTTTGTGTAAATCCAGCTCATAAACATCCGATTCCGTTCAGCCGTTCCAGCGTGACTGAGTAACGAATATCGTCACAAACTTTAATATTTATAATATCAATCCTCCTTAATAAAATATTTTTATAATAACGGATCAAGAGTTAAATTTCGACCCTGACTGTACATATGGGCTGTGCACACAAATCGGATAAATATTGTTTTGTGACGTGTGTTTATTCATTGACTAGACAATTTGCAAGCATTGCATTGTATGGCAACAGGCATATGAAATATCATCGTTGTATGAACAACTTGAATGGTTCTAAATACAAACAGATTTGATAAAGCAGTTTTGCCTCTTACGGCGGCGACAGAACTCAACACCTCGAGATGTGGGCGCTATAACTGCCCTGCCCTTCTCGAAAAGGTCAAGATGTAGTCGCAACAGACGTCAGACAGCTGATGTACATATAAGCAGACCTAGGATAGTTTTGTGGAAAAAAATATTCTGATAAAGTCTCTAAGTCAAACTCATCATCTCTTATTGTGAGTGACTTTATCCCTGTGCCCTGCCTTTCTTGGAATGGTATAAATATTATTATTATTATTATATCCTCACGCCTTCCCACAAGGGTCCCCGAAGGGTTAGGCAGAGGTGTATAGGTAATACCCACACACCCACTTTCCGCCAGAGGTATATTAGGTGCCAGTATAAATATGTACACGATTGACAAGAGTACTCGAAACCGGCGAGCATGTATGAAGAGACTGATGAATGTGGACGAAGCGAAAGAGGTATACAAGCCTAGAGAGAAATGGCGCTCTATTCTCTGTGCGGATTCGGCGGGATGATATGTATCATGATTTTAAGACGACTAATAGATCTTAAGACGACCAGTCTAGCCAATAATTTAGAGGAAATTAGACTTGATAAAGCCGACCTTGAGAGGCAGCGACTCAATACCCTCGACACTTGGGTGCTATTACATATCTGCCCTGTCTGTCTGAAGTGCAAACATTACTATGATCACCTGTCGCCTGTCTTCAAGCCCTCTAAAGAGAGTAACAACTGGCTAGTATTATTTACGTTTATTCTGGCTCTGTGCCTACAGCCTGTAATATTTTGTTCTACATTTCAGCGCTGAATTATGTTCAAATTGAATAAGCATGAAGAAATTGCAAGAAGATGCATCGTTCGTTGTTATCCGCTGTTGAACGGCTTTATTTATACCACACGGGTGGCTAGCAAACATGCGGTCCGCCTGATGGTAAGCGGTAACCGCCGGCTATGGACGCTTGTAACACCAGGGGTATCGCTCGCGCGCTGCCGGCTCTGCAGGAATCTTTTCGCACCCTTCTTAAAACTATAGCTCAATTTTTTTATGGCTCCATTTCAAACTCCAAGGCTATGATCCTATGATGAAGATTTTGTTCATTTTGAGATAAAAGTACTTATGTCAAAATTTTTCTGAACTTAAGTACAGTTATTAGTCACACCACGAGCTTTACGGTGAAGGAAAACATCGAGAGGAAGCCTGCATACGTCTGAGAAGCAATTTAAAGGCGTATGAATAGTCGTGCTTGAGAAAAGGCGATGGACTCTTAAGCTTAGGCACTTAAGTTCAGAAAAACTCATTGGTACAGTTGGGATTCTAATTTGCCATCTTTGTGTTGCAGGCTCGAGCTATTGAGCCACGACGGCTCCTAATACTTATTATTTAAAATTTTATGCCATTTTCTTAATCTTTCGTACTCATCCTTGTATACCTGAAGGTATGAATGCAGAGGGGGAGGGGAGAGGAGAGGCAGAGGGAGTAGAGCGCAAGTTCTCTAGACGGATAGTCTTAGCTTTGAAGTCTTTCAACTCCAACCACATTTTTCAGTCTCTTTCCTATACATGAAGGGGTTTATGGATTAAGAAAACGTCAAACCTATGAATTTTATTTGATTATTATAATACATATAAATAAAATATATTCAGTTGGTCCACCCCGCAAGGGATTTGGATATAAGAAACAGAATTTGTTCGTGCATTAAGTAGATTGAAACTGAATATTTGACAATACCTTGTTGAAATCAAATTTACAAGGTCAATAAACAATATTGTAACTCCAATTCCCCATACATATTCATGAATACACACGCTCCCCAGAATCCCTCGGGAAGAGCACTGCTTATCCTACCGTACCATTCAGAAACTCCATTTTACAAATTTCAATTATACTACTATTTGCAACGATAGACAAGTATCCTATCACAATTTTCTGTTGATCGTTGCAAAATAAAATAAAAACGATGCATAATTAATTACCTGCTTACTATGTTCAGGGTGCATAACAAAATGTGACAATTGTTCAATGAGTGATCCATTTACTTTTTCTGAACTTGTACAGTGATTAGTCACACTACGAGCTTTACGGTGACGGAAAACATCGAGGGGAAACTTGCATACGTCTGAGCAGCAAGGAGAACAAAAGACGTATGTGTGGTTGGGATTGAGAAACGGAAATGTAAAGCGAAAATTCGGTGGTTACTACCCACCTTTGCCTACTCTCGTGGCAAGGCGTTATAATATATATATATATATCCTCACGCCTTCCCACAGGGGTCCCCGAAGGGGTAGGCAGAGGTGTATAGGTAATACCCACACACCCACTTTCCGCCAGAGGTATTAGGTGCCAACGTGACAGATGGCGAGTCCATCGCCGTTACTCCAGCACGACTATACATACGCCTTTGAATTTCTTCTCAGACGTATGCAGGTTTCCTCTCGATGTTTTCCTTCACCGTAAAGCTCGTGGTGTGACTAATCACTGTACTTAAGTTCAGAAAAACTCATTGGTACAGTCGGGATTCGAACTTGCGACCTTTGCGTCGCAGACAACTGCTCGAACCACTCGGCCACCACGGCGTTATAATATATGATTATTTATTATATTCCAGAAGCGGTCGATAATAATTGCTCATACAAGGCGTTTGCCTGTGTCCCTAAGATTTGAACTTTGTATTTAATATGGTAAACAAACAGAAATTCAAAGTTGAACGAATACTCAGTATTTCAAAATATAGGTTGACATTTTTTTTCGTCTTTCACTTCCGAAATGTCGCTCGACGAACGTAGTCATTAGTCTGTCTGTCATTCACTTCACTGAGAATAACATATTAATTTATTAAACTTTACGAGAATACGCTTTTTTGTTTATTTATTATATTAAAATGTTCTTAGAGACGTCAGAGCAGAGTTGTTAAACGCAAATTTTATAATTCTAGTTTAAATCCTGATGGGTCCCTTGAAGAATCATTTTATATAATATCTATTTACAAATTGTGCCCCACGGTTTCTACGCGTAAAAATCGATATCATTCGTTTTTGGTAATAAAAAGTATCTATATCCTTCCTGATACCTTAGAAAATATGTGTATATGATATAATCACCTCCAATCTTTATGATATAGTGTTGAGATATACAGAAACTCAAGCATAGCCGCGATCAAATTAATCTTTACACACTCTTTACATTTATCCATACAAAAAAACATTGTAGTTTCTGTTTGTAATACAAAAATTACTTTTGCTAAATGCACTTAGTATTATTATGTATACACGGTAGATATATCAAAATACTTTCTTTGCCTGTCTGTCTTTGTCTGTCAATTTTGACGGGATCTGTCGATTTTGACGGGACTTTCATTTGAAGATAGCTGATATAAAAAGCCGTGGTGGCCGAGTGGTTCGAGCAGTTGCCTGCGACGCAAAGGTCGCAAGTTCGAATCCCGACTGTACCAATGAGTTTTTCTGAACTTAAATACAGTGATTATTCACACCACAAGCTTTACGGTGAAGGAAAACATCGAGAGGAAACCTGCATACGTCTGAGAAGAAATTCAAAGGCGTATGTATAGCCGTGCCTGAGTAACGGCGATGGACTCGCCATCTGTCACGTTGGCACCTAATATACCTCTGGCGGGAAGTGGGTGTGTGGGTATTACCTATACACCTCTGCCTACCCCTTCGGGGACCCTTGTGGGAAGGCGTGAGGATATATTATTATTATGATATAAAAAGGAGTAACTTAATAATAATAAGGCTTAATAATAATTTAATTAAAAAAACTAAACAATATTTGCTTTTGTTAAATTCCACGCGGACGCCGTCGCGGGCACAGTTACTTGCACATAAAATCTGAAAGGTTTTTGAATTCGTAGGCGGTACCCAAGAACATCCAATTTGCGCGTGTGTCCCGCTTGCCAAATCATCACTCATTCTGTCGGCGTCTGGTAAACGTTGTTCGACATCTTGTTAGGAACTCCTCGAGTTTTTTACTATATATATACTAAAAAAAGTATGGTAGCCCTTGGAAGCAAGGCTATCAAATGACACCATATTTTGAGTATATACGTAACAGGACCCTACAGGGGTAGGCAGAGATGTAACTACATCCCCAAAAATAAAGTTTCGTTTCAGTAAAGGATTCGAGGGTCGAATGCTTAAAATAAGGTTTTTATTAACTTTATTACAGTGCTAAATCACTTCAGGAGCTTTACGGTGTGTTACGTTTGATACGAAAGCAGAGACATATATATAAACACGACTATGATAAATACGTCCTTGAATGTCTTCTCAAACGTATGCAAGTATCCAGTCGATTTTTCAAAATTTTTATTTTTTAAATTGAAAATTACTTTTTGAAATTGTAATGGTGGAAAGCCAATTATGTCCCGTTCATACTGGCCGCTTGGTAACCCTAAATCACGTGAGGGATTTAGGCCAGCCAGGATCAAAATAGATTTTGAATGAAGTCTGATATTACTTGTTAATATCGATCAATGTTTTGTTGCTGGTTAATTTTAACTGCAGCGAGTTTATACGTACATAATATGTTATGGGTATGAAAACGCTATATAAAAAATATATGGATATGTCTCTGACGGAAAGTGGGTGTGTGGGTACTACCCATACACCTCTACCTACCCCTTCGGGGACCTTTATGTGAAGTTGTGAGAATATATTATTATTACAAATAAACGAATTCCTTTGTTTTGTTTTCCTTTGAGTATTTTTTGTGTAGGTAACATTTATCCGATAAATAGCAAAAGAAACGTTCACATTAGACTCTTGTTAACACTCTGCGCTAAGTGCGTTAGTGTGTCGGGTGCCTTACACTTGCGGACAATGTGACGTGGACGCTCATTCAGCAGCTTTTTTTTTATTGATTTTCACGATAACACAAAGGCCGTTCTCTATTCAGCCACACCAGTGGAAACAGAGATAAGAAACGATGATATATTGAACGTAAAAAAATATGAATTTGTTTTCTTAATACCTATACTTACAGACTATCACTTTAATACTCTACGCTACGCTAGTATTTCATAGAGTGTGTTTGTTTAAACGTGCTAATTTCAGGAAATACAAGTCCGATTAATATTTTTTTTTGTATTAGATAACCTGTTCACAAGGAAGGCTATGTGCCCATGTCACTACAACTTGCCTACCCCTTCGGAGACCCTTGTGGGAAGGCGTGAAGATATATTATATGCGAGTCTGTCAATGTTTCCCTACACATTCAAACATAATAGGATTTCTTCTAATAATTAACACACTCGCCATCTGTCACGTTGGCACCTAATATACCTCTGGCGGAAAGTGGGTGTGTGGGTATTACCTATACACCTCTGCCTACCCCTTCGGGGACCCTTGTGGGAAGGCGTGAGGATATATTATTATAATTATCACATATTCTACCGGAGCGGGTAGCGGGGGCGGGAGGCGGGGGACAAGAGCGGGAGCTTGTCCTACATACATGTTTGTATTTCTTTTCTAATGTGGATATATATATAGATAATCTCCTGATTTTCGTAGTCAAAATCGTTGTATGAATAATCCCTGTACTTAAGTTCAGAAAAACTTATTCGTACAAACCGGACTAGAATATGCGATCTTGAATTCAAACTAACCACTACGAATTTGCCTACGACATAATACAGTCGAGATCATGAAACAAGTAAACTCCGCTGTCACTCACAATGTACTTCCTTAGGCTCTCTTTATTTTTACCCCCCTTCATCAGTTATTTATGAACATTCATACTTTATACTTGTATAATATTGTTTTTCATAAAACCAACTTTATTTATACCTATTTGTCATTTTTATTCTGTGTTTGTGTTACGAAAACACTCCCCGGTCGACTGTGTGTTTTGTAAAGGCAAATTGGTAAAAGGAGGAAAATACAAATTATATTTATTATATCCTCACGCCTTCCCACAAGGTCCCCGAAGGAGTAGGCAGAGGTCTATAGGTAGTACTCACACATCCACATTCTGCCAGAACTATATTTAAGGTGCTAACGTACCAGATGGCGAGTCCGTCGCCGTTTCTCAAGCACGACTATAAAAACGCCTTTGTATTTCTTCTCAGACGTATGCAGGTTTCCTCTCGATGGTTTCCTTCACCGTAATGCTCGTGGTGTGACTAATCAATGTACTTAAGCTTAGAAAAACTCATTGGTACAGAGTACGCGAAACCGATGAGTATATATAAAGGGATTGATGAATGTGGATGAAGCGAAAGAGGTATAAGTCTAGAGAGAACTGGCGCTCTATACTCCCTGCCTACCCCGTTAGCAACTCGGCGTAATGATATGTATGTATGTATGTGTTGCTGGCTACTCGAAACACTCGGCCACCGCCGCTCTATACGTTTAGGTAAAGCTTGAATCCCGTAGAATATAAAAATATATAATATATGTAAAATATGCGAGCCTACGTTTAGGCGCTAAATGTATTGTCCCACATCGGTGTCACTGCGGGGATATTGTCAATGACTTCCGGAGTCATTGACATGGTCTATCCTGCATCACCAGTGCCGGCCGTATATCACGTCATTCCTCCATAAATGACTTGATACGCCGGGCTCTGGTCAGCGCCGGCGTGCCTGCTGTGCTGGAACCAGTCGCTCGCGGCGATTGCCGCAGGCCGGACGGTGTGTCCCTGATGCCATGGAGGATGGTTCGGCCCTTAGTGTGGGACGCTTCGTGTATCGATACACTGGCTCCTTCCCATCTTCCTGACACATCGGTGGCGGCCGGCGCCGCTGCTGCTCAGCAGGAGTGCCTCAAGCGCTGCAAGTATGCCTGTCTCGGGTCAGGTTACATATTAGCTGCATTTGCGGTTGAAACTCTGGGGCCTTGGGGTCCTGAAGCTCACCATCTTTTTAAAGAGGTCTCGCGCCGTCGAGTCGAAACCTCTCGTGATAGGCGGGCTGGAACATATCTCGCTCAGAGAATCAGCATTGCTATTCAGCGTGGCATTGCTGCTAGTCTTCTTGGCACGTTGCCTCGGGATACCGATTTGGGACAAATATTTTATCTGTAAGTAGTTAGTTTCAACTGTTCTTTGTAAATATTGTTTATTGTTGTTATTGTAAATAAAAGAAAAAAAATATATATTATAGTTTCTAACCATTGTATGTCTGATGTTGCAATAATCTTGCCATCGAGTGTACAAAATGTCTCGTGTTATAACCATGTCGTTTGTGTCTGCCTTTTGTACTCTATGAACGTGTTTGAATAGTCTTTGTAAAACGGGAATGATGAGCGTAATAATAATATACATACATACGCAAAGTATGGCGGTATTTAAATAAGGAATGTGACTTTTCGGATGTATTTTTTCAGGGTCGCTTGCGCGCTTGGAATAACTAAAACTCGGCAGTCGCACTGGGTACAATATTGATGTATCTTTAAATATTCATCACTATAATATAACCTAAAGCGAACATGCTCTTACACACAGAATGAAGCACACACACACACACAATTCCCAAATAATAATAATAAATAAATACCTGGGACATTTCCACACAAAGTGACCTAGTCCCAAATTAAGCAAAGCCTGTGTTATGGTAACTAGACAACGATATATTTACTTATATAGATAGATATATACTTAAATACATAGGACAACCAAGACTAACGTACAAATATTCGTGTTCATCACACAAATATCTGCCCTCAGCGGGATTCGAACCCGCGACCTCAAGTTTCGCAGTCAGGAGCTCTAACCACTAGACCAGACGGTCGTCAAAATGAACATCATTTATTTTATTGATTTTCTCTATTAGGGCAAACTCGTTATCGTTTGTTAGTATTAAATATGATTTAATTAATGTCCAGATTTTACTGGAAATAGAGAAAACTAAACTATGGTACCGT
Organism: Drepana arcuata; assembly: GCA_016069955.1. Taxonomy (NCBI): domain Eukaryota; kingdom Metazoa; phylum Arthropoda; class Insecta; order Lepidoptera; family Drepanidae; genus Drepana; species Drepana arcuata. Next base: position 9,691 of record JACCPG010003697.1, read on the forward strand.
CATATATAACTATTCTGCTCTATGCACATCTATGCTGCAAAATCGTGGTTTGACGTAGTCGTGAGTGGGTGACGTCATATCAAGTTACGGTCAGAAGAAATTTGAATTTTCTATGTATGAATGGTTTGTTTACATATGCAATTGGATCCGACAGAGGGCGCTGCGATTATGAACATTAATATTTTCTCATCCATACACTGAGCGGAGTGAAGCTACACTATAGATGTGCAATGTAAATAGACATTAATCGTATCTTAAACAATCCATTAAATACCCATTCGCCGTGCAAATAAAGCTCATTTTTCCATCCGAGACAAACACACTAATGTGTTGGAATTCCAAAAACACTATTACGCGAATGCATTATTTATAGCGCCGTGTGATACATCCTTTTCTCCTATTCTCTCTTTGTCATGATAGTAACTTTAATAACGATAGTGCTATCCACGAAGACGCGCCCCACTATTCTTACCTACAGTTTATAGTGTATGTGTGCAACCTTCCACTAATGTTTGAGTATTGTCGGTACACACTGATTACCTATGAGTGCACACGCACACTACAATTAATAGAGTCGGGTCATACTCCCGGCATGCCGCGAGCCCCACGACTAGAAATTAGTGGGGCGCGTCTTCGTGGACGGCACTATCTATACTAAGGAAATTGCTTGAAAATTAAGTTTTCAACTCACTTTCTTTTCGCGGGAGATATTTATGTGCCAGCACGACCATCCATACGCCTTCGAAGTTCTTCTCGAACGTATGCAGGTGTCCTCTCGATGTTTCCATTTTATCGTAATGCTCGTGGTGTGATCACTGTGCTTAGTTCAGAAAAACTCATTGGCTCATTCGGGGTTGGAACATACTATGCTCATGTTGTAGGCGACGGATCGAACCACTCGGCTATGACGGCTCTATTTATGATTTTTTTTTTTTTTTCTACAACAAGAGTGGCAAACAAGCATACGGCCCACCTAATGGGAAACGGTTACCGTAGCCTATTTACGCTCACGATACCGAAGTATCACTTGCGTGTTGCCACTCTGTGTTCGGAGTGTTATAGTGTGTTGGCATCATAAGGTTTAATCCCTCTGCTTCCAACACATTGTAACAATCCTCCCCCTCCCCAAGCTCATTACTGGAAACCTGATATTATTGGCTTAGGTTTTACGCGTAAAACCACCACAGCTCACTTTATAGTAATATTATCGTAGGATTGTACGCGTAAAAACGTAGTAGACCGACGGGCAGACAGAGCTACTTTCGTAACACTATATAAATGTATAATAATATAATATATAAATATATCCTCACGCCTTCCCACAAGGGTCCCCGAAGGGGTAGGCAGAGGTGTATAGGTAATACCCTCACACCCACTTTCCGCCAGAAGTATATTAGGTGCCAACGTGACAGATGGCGAGTCCATCGCCGTTACTCGAGCACGACTATACATGCGCCTTTGAATTTCTTCTCAGACGTATGCAGGTTTCCTCTCGATGTTTTCCTTCACCGTAAAGCTCGTGGTGTGACTAATCACTGTACTTAAGTTCAGAAAAACTCATTGGTACAGTCGGGATTCGTACTTGCGGCCTTTGCGTCGCAGGCGACTGCTCGAACCACTCGGCCACCACGGCTCAATGTATAGATATATGAAATTAATGTTTGTCAGTTTGTCCTTTATATAATCTTAAACGGCTGGACCGATTTAAATGAAATTTTCCGAGATTCTTCAGGTGGATTCCAGAATGATTTAGATTCACAATTGGACCCGATAGGTGACGCTACTGAGTCTGCGGCTTTTATTTCTTCACCCAAGCGAAGCTGGGCAGGACAACTAGTAAGTATATAATAACGTTTATATATGGCTCCAAATTATGGTTAAACAATGAATTTCAATGAAAATTCAAGGAGATAAGAGCTTTGAAGTTTGTAGAATGGGTGCGTGAGTGATACCTGTCTGCTTTGTATTCAGTTTTGACCTTTACAGCTCTAAATTTCTATCTATCTTATTCACATTACAAAAAAAAAACATAATATTAGTAGTTATTTTTCTGGCCGAGACAGTGGTGGCCGATTGGTTCAAGTTTTGTGCCTGCATCACAAAGATTGTGAACTTAAGTACAGTGATTAGTCACACGACGCGCTTGAGAGTGAAGGAAAACGTCGATACGAAACCAGCATACACTTAAGAAGAAATTCGATGACGAAATGTTAATTTCAGATTTATTTGTCGCAGTCCCTGCGTCCAGTACTGTTTTACATTCAGGGAACTTTTGCTTCTTAACCAAACAATGGCAAAACCACGTCTAGTCGGGCACTTCTTATGTGCTAAGCAAACACAGCTGAGGGCACCCCCAGTGGCGTTAGAGCCTCGGCTTAGAGCGTTGCTCGTATGCCATAGTCGTGGATTCAGAAACAAAGAACACACAAACGGAAGCAATGCCTTATCGCTGCGACTAGTGCAATAGTGAACGGAAAATCCCGTTCGACCCGCGACCCGCCCCGGCTTTGCACGGTTGCGATGTAGTTACCTACTAATAATATGTAAAGGATTAAAATGGTTACAGTGGGTTATGCTTTAGAGATAAATATATACCATCCCATTTTTGTAGAATTTTTTAAGGTGTACAATATTGTAGTACATTATTTTGACCTATCTCGCAGGGTTCAGCCAGCATTTGCAATGTAAGCGCAAAAATGTGTTTATTTTAGAAACCTCTAATATTATCAGTGTTTCTCTACTATGTACTATACATATAAACCGTCCTCTTGAGTCACTCTATCTGTTAAAAAAACCGCATCAAAGTCCGTTGCGTAGTTTTAAAACTCTAAGCATAGATAGACACTAGGAAGCGACTTTCTCTTATACAATTTTTTTTTATTTTAACGTCGTATTGGTAATTAGACTGTAAGGATGTTAATAAGATTGTGGATAAATAAATAAATAAATAAAAATGTAGAGACAGGTATTTAAAAACGCCTTTGTCGGCTTCCAATACTAATAAATCCAGCACATATAAAATACGATCCCTTGGCTTAACCCCACAATAAATATTGTATAAGTTCACCTTACATTTATCTTAAAGGTTCTGCCTTCAATAAATTATTCCGAAAAGATCAAATTGCGATCCGCAAATCGAAAACAATTTATTTACCTGTTACCTTTCTTTAACCCTCCTTAGGGGTTGATTTATATTAAATCACATCTCTTTGATTGTTAACCAGGAATTTATTTATTTACTACTTGTCCCGCCCAGCTTCGCCCGGGTGAAAAGGTTAATATTTCCTGAAACACGATAGCAGCGCCACCGGGACGGCCACGCCAGCGGTATCGGGTCCAATTGTGAAGCTGAACCATTCTCGAATCCAACTGAAGACACAGAAAATTTCATTTAAAAAGGTTTTCACCAGCCGCTTAGGAGTAGGCTAGTGACATCACACACACACAGAAGAAATACGTATATAAAGATTATCTATGTCCCCTAGTAACTCCCCTACCCGCGTGAACTTAATATTCTCACCCCTAAGGCAAACAGACTACCCAATTTTCACCCAAGATACATTTTTAAGTGCCCACGTGACATATGGCGAGTTCATCGCCGTTTCTAAAGCAAAACTTAACGTCTTTGCATTTATATCAGTAGTTTTGGTCAGGATCAGTATATTAGGCAGAGGCGTATAGGTGCCCCATTTCCCGCCAGACATATGTTTTAAGTGCCAACGTGACAGATGGCGAGTCCATCGCCGTTGCTCAAGCACGACTATACATACGCCTTTGAATTTCTTCTCAAACGTATGCTGGTTTCCTCTCAATGTCCTTCTCCACTGTAAAGCTCATAGTGTGACTAATCTTCTGTATAAAATCATTGGTACAGTCGGGTTTCGAACTTGCGATCTTTGGCAACTACTCGAACCACTCGGCCACAACGGCTTAGAACAAAATGCCCGTTTAATTATAATACGGCGCAGACCACAGGGACGGATAGTTTAAAACATCGTAAACTACATTTCCACCTTAATTAAGCGGTAATGGAATCGCCCGGTTATGCAAGAAATTGTACGACTAGTTTTAATCAAATGTTTAAACTTTGTTGTTTATACAATTAATCTGTTGACTCCAAGCATGCACCTTGAACGGAGCAGGGGAATTGCATTTTGATTATGAATAATGTGTGTCTGTATTATAGTAAAAATATAGTTTCAAAACAAATTCAAACACATTTTCCAGTAACACAGAATTGTGACACTTAGTAAGCAAATAGATAAATAATAAATATTGATATTATTAGTAAAGAAACAAACGCAGAGACTGCAAGTTCGAACCCCGACTGCATCAACGAGATTTGCCTAACTTAATTACAGTGATCAAACAAAGCACGAACTTTACGGCGAAGGAAATCGACGAGAGGAATCCTGAATAGTCGTGCTTGAGTAACGGCGATGGTCTCGCCACCTGTCACGTTGGCACCTAATATACCTCTGGCGGAAAGTGGGTGTGTGGGTATAACCTATACACCTCTGCCTACCCCTTCGGGGACCCTTGTGGGAAGGCGTGAGGATATATTACTTTCAGACTCTTTCTAATTCTACATCTGATTCCTCAATCTTTCTTCTCTCAACCTTCTGTACTTACTAACCTTGGCTCCATGTAAGTATACAATAAGGTATTTCTGTGTAGACATATAAATTGTGCGACGACTTTGTAAACTCTAGCCGATTTTGCAAAGATGGTAGCAAGAATGGCTGCGGAAGTAGTGATGGTGCCTCGTTTAGGGAACAAACGAGTAATATTTTTGTGATTTATAAGGCCATATCATATTGTAGCGGAAATCTATAACATACAACCTTTGACGGAACACAAAAAACATATTTGAGAGCGATATCTTTTACTATGCGGGAAATTTATTACTCGTACAAAGATATACACAAATCTTTTTATTTATGAATGAGGTATGTAAGTCTAGAGAGAAATAATTTATTTCTGCGTTCTACTCTCTCTGCCTCTCCCGTCAGGCACTCGACGTGATTATTATGTATATATAAAAAAAATATGTTTTTCTGTCTTTTATAGAATCGTAAATGGCTGGACCAATTTTAATGAAATTTTCTGTTTCTTCAGGTGGATTCGAGAAAGATTTAGAATCACATTTGGACCCTAAAGGTGGCGCCACTGGGTCCGTGGTTTTTAGTTTTCACACAGCTAGTAGGCTATAAACTAATTACACTAATTAGTAAACATGCAATTATAAGAAACTCATTCATACAGTCATCTCACAATACTCCAGACTTGCCGCCATGATAGCCTTCCATACGTGTTTGCAGACACACGTAACAGTCAGGGTTGGACTCCAAGTGGGCATTGAGCGTAGTAGCGCTACGCCGTAGTCCAAACGCTACGGCTGATCGTAGCAAAAGACAAGAGTAATTCAGTTTATGAGTATAATAATAAGGTTCTTTTATTGATTAGCGATAATTATCGAGAAGTAACACATACACTTGCCACAAAAAGCCGTGGTGGCCGAGCGGTTCGAGCAGTTGCCTGCGACGCATAGATCGCAAGTTCGAATCCCGACTGTACCAATGAGTTTTTCTGAACTTAAGTACAGTGATTAGTCACACCACGAGCTTTACGGTGAAGGAAAACATCGAGAGGAAACCTGCATACGTCTGAGAAGAAATTCAGAGGCGTATGTATAGTCGTGCTTGAGTAACGGCGATGGACTCGCCATCTGTCACGTTGGCACCTAATATACCTCTGGCGGAAAGTGGGTGTGTGGGTATTACCTATACACCTCTGCCTACCCCTTCGGGGACCCTTGTGGGAAGGCGTGAGGATATATTATTATTATTATTAACACATACACATTCTATAAATATAACGCAGTTTGATATTACATAGGATACTCACCATTAAAGTTCATCAGCGCGCGCCGTCGCAGCATTGAGCGTCGCCTTGTTTGTCACGACATTATATCACAAAACTACTATATATTACTACTTACTACTAAACTACTATATATTACTACTTACTACTAAACTACTATATATTACTACTTACTACTAAACTACTATATATTAATACTTATCTGTACTCTTGAATTACTCTATCTATTGCTGCACTGCATAATAAAATAATAAATAAAAGCCGTGGAAAAGTTTAAAAGTTCTAAGCGAACAGACAGCGAAAGTGACTTTAATGAAATCTTCTTTACTTTGACAATGTAAAGAAGATTTTGTATTGTACATACATACATACATATCATCACGCCGAGTCCCTAACGGGGTAGGCAGAGAGTATAGAGCACCAGTTCTCTCTAGACTTACAAACATTTTGTATAGAATTATTGTATTTTAACGGACCTTGTTATCTGAGGTAAATAAATAAAGTAAAAGAAGGGGCAAGTTAACTGCTACCTTGCTACAAGCACGGCGATCCTCTCAACCCGGCAATACGGGAGCTGTAGGCTTTACGAGAAATATAACATTGGTTTGTTAACGTACAATTGTACGGGAATGTTCAATATTTCTGTACACCCTGCGTCGCAGCGCTCTAACAACAAAGATATACATATATACATACAATGAACAGTGGTCAAAACACGTGCCAAGCTGACCCAATGATGACCCAGCAATGTACCACAAATTCCTTAGCATCGTAAATCTGTCACACGTATTCTGCACAATATGTCGGTGTCTTTGTAACTAATAGGGCCAAATTGAACTTCTTAGGTAGCAAGGGGACTGTAGTGGAAATCTGGGAGGGATTACGCGAAATACTCTTTTCCACGAGGATCTCGGAAGGGGTAAAAACACCGTCGATGTTACTCAAGCACGACTATACATACGCCTTTTGAATTCTTCTCAGACGTATGCAGGTTTCCTCTCGATGTTTTCCTTCACCGTAAAGCTCGTGGTGTGACTAATCACTGTACTTAAGTTCAGAAAAATTCATTGGTACAGTCGGGATTCGAACTTTGCGTCGCAGGCAATTGCTCGAACCACTCGGCCACCACGGCTTTATAAAATAATAAAATTATAATAAGAATATTTTTTTATTATATATAAATATATAAATAAAATAAACTTTACGGTGAAGGAAAACATCGAGAGGAAATTCTGGCTGAGAAGAAATTCAAAGGCGTATGTATAGTCGTGCTGGAGTAACGGCGATGGACTCGCCATCTGTCACGTTGGCACCTAATATACCTCTGGCGGAAAGTGGGTGTGTGGGTATTACCTAAACACCTCTGCCTACCCCTTCGGGGACCCATGTGGGAAGGCGTGAGGATATATTATTATTATTAAATAAAATAAAATATTATATTATAATATCAAGGATTGTTTTATCTATTTTTTGCATCAGTCACATGTCCACAGCGAAGCGTGCCAGGGTACAGCTAGTATATTATATAGTAAAATAATATTAACAACCTCAGGGGCCTGTTCTCGACATCACAACTCAATTACGATGCAACCCCTCGCTAATTATATAAGGCGTAATATATGAGGCGTTTAATCAGGTCACAGCCAGGTCAGTCAACGGTCCAGGTCAGTATGTGGGGAAAAGAAGATATCGGAAACAATACTTGGACGAACAGAGCCGTGACGGCCGCGCGGTTCGAGCAGTCGCCTGCGACACACAGATGCAACGCAAGTTCGAATTAAAATTATTCCAAAGAATTTTTCAGAACATAAGTACAGTGATTAGTCACACCGCGAGCTTTACGGTGGAGGAAAACATCGAGAGGAAACCTGCATACGTCTGAGAAGAAATTCATCACCAGAACATCACCAGCTTTTTGAAGAAATACAGTAAGAGGAAACCTCTCTACGTTTTATAAGACAATTCAAAGAAGTATGCGCAGTCGTACTTGAGTAACGGCGATGGATTCCCCGTCTGTCACTTTGGCATGTGAGTGTGTGGGTACACCTTCCACACTTCTATCTACCCTTTCGGGGACCCTGGTGGGAAGATGTATGTGACTTAGCTTAGTTTAGGAGTAGAGAACTATTGCGTTTATTTTCATTGTGAAACTTTTACTTTACTTAACTTTACATATAAAGCCCTGAATAAGAGCAAGAAGGTTTCGAAGGAGACAAACACAAGGCAGGCAATAAGCAAGGCAATACAGTATATTTGTGTAACCTAAGGTCTAGAAATCTACAGTTCATTGTTGCAACCTAACGTTAGGTCTTTTGCGGGCGCCCCATAGCGTCTAGACGGAGGCTATAAAGCCGTTTTTGATGACAAATCGCCAATTTAACACAATAGGATAGGTCTGCAAGTCTAAATTTGAATTTCCCTTATTTGCTTTTATTTATGGTAACCACTCGGGTGGTGGGAGAATTTATCTAGGTATTACTTTAATAATAATATATATATATATATATATATATATATATATATATATATTACTTTAATGTATTATCAAATCAATAGAAGCTATGATGGCCAAAGTTTGAGCAGATGCCTGCAACACGTTGCAAGTTCGAATCCCGACTGCACCAAGGAGTTTTTCTTTACTTATGTAGAGTAATTAGTCACTCCACGAGCAGTACGGTGAAGGAAAACATCGAGAGGAAAACTTTATACGTCTGAGAAGAAATTCAAAAGCGTATTAATAGTTGCGCTTTAGTGATGACGATGAAGTCGCCATCTGCCAAGTTTGGGGTATGTTCCAACCCCTCCAAACTTAACTAGGTTGAAATCTTGAGGCGCAGATAGGCAACATCATAAATTGTAAGACCGTAACGAGTGTGACTAGAGTTTGATAACCCTATTGGATATCCTGTGGACAACCTTCTAACCAAGTGATTCCGTAAACTCTAACGCTTAAACGCACTGGTAGGAACAAGATATGCATACTTTATTTAGGGCTGTCTCATATTTTTAAAATAAATTAAATCTTTTTTAAATAGTTTTTTATCTTAGTATTTCTACAATAATCTCCAAAAGTTGTACAGAGGTGTGATACTGCCATCTTACGATAGGTATATATAGGTGCATTAGTGACACCTAATACATGCTTATGCTGTAGGAAATGCGTGTATATATATGTATATCAAAATTATTTTTTACGCGTGTATGAAACTAAACACCATCAAATCGGCAAGATAGATTATGATGTTTTTGCGTAGATTCAAGAATAGGTAGAACCACAATAGGAGCCGATAGGCGGCGCTGCGATCGAGTTTAATTTTTTTTAAAGCAAGCGAACCTAGATGAGACAGCTAGCATACATATGTTTAAATGTCCTTCGTGAATTTCCACGTAAATATCTATAACGTAATAATCTTGTGTTGCCAACCCTACTACATCAAGTCTGGTTCATCAGCACCCCAGCGGCGGTATAAGGAAGATGAATTTGTAACTTAATGAGTTCAATTCTGGAACTAATTTGCGTGATAATAACCTCGGTTGGTGAAAATTTAGGATCGTTCTAGCGTTCGGGCGAAACCATACTCCGCTTAGAAAGGCCTACCTCGACTTGTTCATTATTTATGTACACATAATCATTTATTGTTGAAAACACTTCACTTGTTTTAAACAATAAATGATTCTTAGACCGTGACATTAGGGCTGGCGAATATTTATTTATGCGAATCAGCATGGCCATGCAACGTGGCAATGCAGCCAGCATTCGTGGCATCCTTTCATCTGAGACGGACATATATGTTACTAGCTATGCCTCGCGTCTTCGTCCTCGTGGAAAAGAAAAGAAAATTGTTCAGTTTCTAAAATAAAAGTAGCCTAAGTTACGCCTTTTTATATGAGCTATCTGCCAGTGAAAGTCCCGTTAAAATCGGTCCGGCCGTTTTAGAGATTAGCTGGAACAAACAGACGGACAGACAGACAAAAATTGTAAAAAAATATATATTTGGATATGTACCGTGTACATGTACCGTATAAACTTTATTATATGTATGTATAGATTTGTAAAATCCGTGCACCGCGGTTACACCCGTGTTCATTTAAACTTTACGTAATTAAATAAAAGAAAGTGTAATTTTCTTTATTAAAGAGTTTTTACACTGGTATTAAAGAGAGTAGTTCTCGCTCCAAAACATGTTATTATAGTTTTTTTTCAGAAACTATGAATGAGATAAAATTTTAAAGACATTTGAAAGAACCTTTTTGCATTAAATAGCATAATTTAATTTAACGCAAAAAGGTTCTTTCTAATCGGGTCAAAACTCTGCCTCTTTATAATCTGAATATGTATGAGATAGATATACCGGGTGTCTCAGAATATAGGGCTGTATAAAAAACTACGCATTAAAAATACATTGTAAGTTTAAAAGATTTTTTACCTTATGTTGGCACAAAGATCTACTGTAACGATAGAGTCATACATATATAATAATAAATGATTTATCCTCACGCCTTCCCACAAGGGTCCCCGAAAGGGTAGGCAGAGGTGTATAGGAAGTATCCCTACACCCACTTATACGCCAAGTCCCTAACGGGGTAGGCAGAGAGTATAGAGCGCCAGTTCTCTCTAGACTTACATACCTCTTTCGCTTCGTCCACAGTCATCAGTCTCTTCATACATGCTCGTCGGTTTCGAGTACTCTTAACGTTCCCGTCCTTCAGAGTCCGATCTATTTGATCCAGGTAGTTGGAACGTGGCCTTCCTCTGCCTCTTCTTGCACACACTTTTGCTTTGTATATCTGTTTGGTCAATCTTTCTTCACTCATCCTTTCTATGTGTCCAAACCAACGTAACATGCCTTTCTTCATCTTTACAATCACGCCCTCATTCACGCCAGTTGATTTGCGAATCTCTTCATTGCGGATTCGATCTAATATCGTTACGCCGCACATTTGAAATACGTTTTAATTTTATCTTATCAGTATCTGAAAAATACTATAAAATCATGTTTCGAACAAGAGCTAATTCTCTTTAATAAAAGTGTAAATCTTTGAAGCTATTTGTTTTATTGCACCAACATGATGATATATTCACAACACCCTGCCACTTTTAAAATACCACTGTTTTCTTTTTTCTTAGATATCCTGCATAGATACTATAGAGCAGTGTTTCCCAAAGTGGGGCCCACGCCCCACGGGGGGCAATTTGATAGTTATGGGGGGCAATTTAAAAATGGACTCGACACGACTTTAACCCTTTCGCTTTGGGAGGCATCAACATTTTAGAAATGTTAAGGTGGGGCATGGCCAAAAAAGGTTGGGAAACACTGCTATATTCGTTTTATTACATTTTTGCTGCTTATTTGCATATAAGCTTTTACCTCAGATGCTTAATCTTTCGACATTATATTAACTGACCATTCTAAGCTCATATATGTATAATGGCTTAGATTTTAAGGCGCTTGAACCGGAGTAAAATGAGACTTTACGATGAGAATTAAGACTTAATCCGTAATTACCACTGTGCCAAAGGCTCTTGACCTTCAAAGATGTGAAACTTATCCTAAAAAAATATAAATTTGTAAGCTTGTGAATATGTTGGTTACAATATCACAGCTGAGCAGAAGTGGATGAAATTTATTATTAATTGCATATAAAATAGGATTATGTTTTATTCTAATACTAGCGGTCCGTCTCGGCCTCGCACGGATGGACATAAGATTTTTAATAAAAGACAATATAGCCTACTAGCTGTACCTGCGACTTCGTCGGCGTATGCAGACGTATGCAGGTTTCCTCTCGATGTTTTCCTTCACCGTAAAGCTCGTGGTGTGACTAATCACTGTACTAAATTCAGAAAAACTCATTGGTACAGTCGGGATTCGAACTTGCGACCTTTGCGTCGCAGGCAACTGCTCGAACCACTCGGCCACCACGGCTCTCTTTATTTATTATATAAATAATAAAAAAGTAATAATTTGTTCCAGATAACTCTGCCAACGATGCCTTAACCTCAACACGCGTGCAGGAAGCAGAGCGATGTGACTACAATGTAAACACACCCAACTCACATGATTTCAACAGTGAACTTTACACAGACGAATGCGACTCCGTACTTCAACGCAAGCATCTTCAAGAATGCAACGCAAAATGGCATCGACAAGAATCTATATCCGAACTTCGAAAAGGCTAATATATCGTCGTTCGACGGATCGAGTAACTTTACGGAGTATGCGGAGGTGCCCTATTATATAAAGGCTACCTCGATTACGTTTTGTATCGCCATCATGTGTTTGGGCGTGATTGGAAATGTAATGGTGCCGACGGTAATTCTGAAGACAAAAGACATGCGTAATTCTACCAACATTTTTCTGGTGAACCTGAGCATAGCTGATCTGATGGTGCTCCTGGTGTGTACACCCACCGTACTCGTCGAGGTCAACTCGAAGCCGGAAACTTGGGTGCTTGGAAAGGAACTTTGTGAGTACAAAATTGATTTAACATGTAAACTTTTTCAGTTGACTTTTTCGTTCGGTATAATTAAATAAGATCACTTTTCATCCAGCTATTTAGACAGGAGTGATGGTATTGCAAAAAATTACTCAAAAAATTTGTAGGGATACTAGTTGGAAGCCCAGCTTCGCTCGGATGAACTAAAATACATTTCCAGAAACCCGATCGCTGCGCGCGTCCAATTATGAATGTAAACTATTTTCGAATAAACTTCAACACACTTGTTTAGGAGAAGTTAATATATACAATAACTAACACACGAAGACAAAGAATATATATATATATATATATATATATATATTAGATACGTATGTTGTACACTAACTCATTTTGCCTTATTGCGTACTGTTGAATAATGCCATTCACGTCATGTTACGGCTAGCGTAGCTATGTTCTAAGTATAAAGTCACGGGTTGATCTTTCCATTCATCTCTAACATAATATGACATTTTCTTCCACCATAGATCACGTGGTGTGATTAACCACGGTCCTTAATATCAGACATATTTTTTTCTAAAATAAACTGTATTATTATCATCATTGGTCGGGTGAGTACATTAATTCTCGGGACAGTTAAATACCCACTCAACCCTAACTTGTGAAACATTAAAATGTCGTTAAAACACTCTTAGGCTTGATTTACAAAAGGGATTAATGCGGCATTTTAGCGCTAACTAATTATCGCTAAAAATGTAATATTTATGTCTCCAATTTGGGTGAATGTTGGATTAAGTTACAGTTGGTATCTCGCCAGTTGCTTTGCGCAATTAAGAGATGCGCAAAACAACTGGTGTAATGTAATGATGTAAAGGGCATGAGACGTAAGTTTGCACATTTAGAAAATACGAACGATTGACCAAATAAACAATACGTAACAATAAGTGCGTGGAAGAAGCAGAGGAAGACCACGTTCCAACTTCGATCGGACTCTTATGGACGGGAACGTCAAGAGTACTCGAAGCCATAATATGATATAGTGCTATGCTATGATATAATGATAGTTAGTACTCGAAACCGACGAGCACGTATGAAGAAACTGATGAATGTGGACGAAGCGAAAGAGGTATGTTAGTCTAGAGAGAACTGGCGCTCTATACTCTCTGCCTATCCCGTTAGGGACTTGGCGTGATGATATAGTAGTAGTACGTTCCTAATTCCACATTTTGAGTCTCCGATGACTTTTAATATATTTTTATCTTCAATAGTGACGGAATTGAACTCGAAAACTTTTAATTTACCTTAAAAGGGCCCAAATGTAGCCAAACATAAAATATTCTCGAATTATAAAAAAATATATTACTTATGGAAATTTCAATATTGATTTTATGTGTTTCAATAACTGAGATTTTAAACTGCAATTACGATGCACGAACCTCCAACGAAATATTTTTGTATGTAAATTTTGTAGGTTGTAAAGTTTTATTACATCGGCGACACTGGAGAGCGTAATAAAGGTTAATTAAAAGGCTTGTGTTCGATAAATTACATGAGCTCTCATCGCAGGTATTCAAAATTTACATACAATAACAAACTATTGATCCGATGTAACTGCCCCAAAACTGGACTTGGGTTTGCGGCTCTGTTCTTTCTAGTAAGAAAGTATAGTTGCAGTGTGTATACAAAGTGTCTGAAAAGATAGAACAGTTTCTCTTCTAAAAGATGTCGGGTGTTGTGAATGTATCCTCAAGACGATGAAATAAAACAAATAGCTCCAAAGATAATAAAATTATAAATTTTAATTCACTCCGAAACCAGTATTTTTTAAACGACCAAGAAATTTAAAGTAAGAACGTAATGAGATTCCACATGTACAACTTTATTAGTGCATTTAACACTAGCTTTATACACTAAGGCTCATATTTGCTTAACAGCTGTGCCTCGCGGATTTGTTATTTTTTTCTTGGAATAAAACATTTCCTATAATATATGTTAATTCAACTATAAATATCTAAGCCAAAATTTATCCACTTTGCCGTTCTGGCGTGATTGTGTAATAACTTCACACAAATTCGCATTTAAAATACTATATGATATTGGGTATAACGAGTTTCCCGTTCGACTTTAGAAAAATGCCGTAGCTAAACAGCACTATTCTTTATGTTATGTTCCTGCACAATGAATAAAATTTCCAATAATTAGCTCCTTGGGAGAGGAGGATTGTTTTATTGTGTTGGCAGCAGAGGGATTAGTAACATTATGTTGCCAACATTGTATAACTCTCCGAACACAGAGAGACACCGCGCAATCGGTAGCGTAAAAACGCTACGGTAACCGCTTCTCATCAGGTGAGCCGTATGATTGTTTGCCAATCTGGTGGTATAAAAAAATATACTAAACTTTAGCGTGATGATGTAACTAATAAATACTTGACATGTACGTAACTTATTGTCAAGAAAAGTTGAGTAATACTAAGGTTTAAGTTAAATGTGCTTTGGAGAATTACGAACAGTAATGGAGTAGATTTATATTATATCAACCGGGAATGTCGGCGGCTCAGCTTACTGGTAAAGACGTGGGCGCAGTGTGAGCGAACCCAGTTGACAATAAGTCTCTTTATTTTGATTCGGACTAGTCGATTCACACGCGTAATATTTCGTTTAAAATTTGTCGATTTTATTTCTAGAATAATGCATGTTTTATGTATAATCCAGCAAATAACTTATCTCTCTGCCAAATTTCTTAATTCCACTCTGTCGATTTTGCGTACAAGAGAAACAAACATTCAAATTTTTTATATTAGGATTAATTTATGAGTTGATACATTTATTTGTTTATATTACCAGAATTGTTCGACATGATGCCCACTTCCACCTTCTACCACCGCACCTCTCGCCATCGACGGGGAATTCATCCCCATACCTTGGAACCACAAAGGTCTCGCACTGTGCGCTTCCAAAGGAGTTTTCTTCCGCGAACGCTCAGGCTGTGGAATGAGCTCAGGTTGAGGTTTTCCCTGGAGAGTACAGCATGGAGTTCTTCAAGAAGGGTGTGAAAAGATTTCTGCAGGGTCGGCAACGCGCGAGTGATACTCCTGGTGTTGCAAGCGTCCATAGACGGCGGTAACCGCTTACCATCAGGCGGACCGCAAGCTTGTTTGCCACCCAAGTGGTATAAAATATATATATATAACCTCTGTGTTGCAAGCGTCCATAATGATAGATCACTAAGTATTTTGCTTGCGCGTAAACGAGAAAAATAACGCACGGTACACAAAATTTATGAATGTGACATGTCCATAGCTACTTTGCCAGAGTTACTTTACCAAGGGTATAAGTCATATTACATCGATATAGACTGCAATCACATTAAAATTAAAATCAAAAATTTGCACCGTCACTTTCATGGTATCATGAAATAGTTTTTTATCCAAATGTCAAGTGACATTTTAGTTATTATGGATCTGTGAAGAGAGCTGTTTTATTTTAGCACAGTGTAAAAAAGGGCTACTCAAGTCAGGGAAAAGCATAACCCAAAACTACTGCATAACCTACTAAAATAAGGATATAGACGACTCACGAAAGACAAACTCTTGTCAGAACAACACATTCCAAATTTGTAATCTCAAAACATTCCAAATTTAAATAGTCTAATTTACCACCGCTCCCGCTTCTACTGAGGCCGCACACTGACTATTCGTAGCACATGTCGGCTTTGTGTGAAACGACGTACACAAACAGCAAGCGTTCCTCGCTCACCTTATCGCTCTTATAACAAAAGCAATTGAGTCCAATTTCGTCAAATCACTTGCAGACGCTGAAACTACAATACACTCTGAATTAAGCATAATTAACCCAGCGGTAAGGTTTCTAATGAATTGTATGAATCAGTTTAAGTTTGCAACTTGTGAATATTTTTGAGGTTCGTTGTAGTTTTTACCATTTTTTTTGTGAAACATCTATTAGTCGCACATAAAACCGATTGCTGGCGTGGCGACGCATGCACGGTATCTTACTAATATTATAAATGTGAAAGTTTGTATGTTTGCGGTAAAACGGCTGAACCAATTTGGCTGAAAGTTGAAATCGTGATAGCTTATACCTAGGAATAGCTACTTTTTTCCCGAAAATTCAAAGTTCTAATATTATAAAGTATGTAGCTCTTTCACGGCATAGCGTGAAATGTATTTTCAACGTTTTCATCGTTAAATGAAGCCTTTAAACGAACTTCAGACAAATATGGTATTATTGTAAATGTCAGCACACTACTAAGTTTTTTTTATTCAAATGAGTTTGCATGTACGAGTAAAAAACTAATATTTTTACCTCGTCAAATATTACTCTCTTATCTAAAATCTCAATGAGATCAAAGATCTAATGACCAAGACACGACTTTAATAAGTCATGCTTCTTAGGAGTGCATTTAAAAGATAGAAGGAATTAAAAATTGTAAGCTTATATTAAAAAAAAGGCCGAGTGGAGCAGGCTTCCAATACAAAGCTTGCTCGAATTCGAATTCCGACTGTACCAAAGTTTTTACGGATTTAAGTACAGTGATTAGCCACACCACAAGGTTTACGGTGAAGGAAAACATAGAGAGGAAACCTGCATACGTTTGAGGAGAAATTCAAAGGTGTATGTATAGTCTCTTTTCCTTCGACCACATTCATCATTGTCTTCATACATGCTCGTCGGTTTCGAGTACTCTTGACGTTCCCGTCCTTGAGTGTCCGATCGATTTGATTTCATTGTAGTTGGAACTGGGTCTTCGTCTGCCTCTTCTTGCACACACTTTCGCTTTGTATATCTGTTTCGTCATTCTTCACTCATCCTTTCTATATGGCCAAGCATGCCTTTCTTTATCTTTACAATCATACCCTCGTTCAGCCAGTTATTTTGCGAATCTCTGAATTGCGAATTCGATCTCGAAATCGTTACTCCAAATTTTTCGAAGAGATCGCATATCAATTGCTTTTATGATATTTTCATGCTTCGTCTGACATACCCAGAAGTCGCTGCCGTAAAATCATGTTTTCGTACACGTTTATTATTATTATCTACCATATTGTAATGTAACGCAAGCATATGAAGTTGAAATGTAAATCATCAAGACACTGTGCGCACGCGAATTTGCGTGTAGGTACATCCAAAATAAAACGTTCTCAGAAACCGTCAGCTGAAATTTAATGGGTACTTTAATGTTAATACGTTGAATATAACGATGTAAGTAGCAGGTGGTAAGGTTAATAAGAAAATGAGATAAAAACATACATACATATCATCACGCTGACTCCCTCAAGGGGTAGGCAAAGTAGAGCGCAAGTACTCCACACTTATAAATCTTTCCAAGAAAGACTTATTTTTCACTTGCGTGGCAAACAAGCATACGACCCGCCTGATTGAAAACGGTTACCGCAGCCTATTTACGCTTACAATACCGAAATATCACTTGAGCGTTGCCGCTCTCGGAGAGTTATACTGTGTTGGCAGCATAATGGGACTAATCCCTCTGCTGCCAACACAATATAACAATCCTCCCCCTCCCCAAGCCCATTACTAGATACCTTGTTCACCACGTAGGAACACAACACAATAAATTGTGTAATTGGCTACAGACTTCTATAAGGTGGAGGTCCTGCCCCAGTCGGGCAGCTCCAAATTCGAACGGGAAACCCGTTATGCCCTACCTCTCTTAATGCTATTTTTTTTTTTTATATACATATTTTTTATTATACACACCCTTTTCTTTTTGACAGAGAAGGTGATTCTTCTCCATCACAAAGTATATAATTATATTTCAGTGTATCGATATATAAATATAAGAATGTGCTTACATCTCAATGTACCCAGACATACTCACATACTTACGAAGTATTTTGCTAAACCGAGCTGGAACGGTCATATTGGTTGATTCTTTTAGGGTTGCCACACATATTTATATAACGGCTTTTTTATGTTTTATGTTCATTATTGCAATGTATTTGCAGTTTTTATTTATACTACATACAAACATATCATCACGCCAAGTCCCTAACGGGGTAGGCAGAGAGTATAGAGCGCCAGTTCTCTCTAGACTTACATACCTCTTTCGCTTCGTCCACATTCATCAGTCTCTTCATACATGCTCGTCGGTTTCGAGTACTCTTAACGTTCCCGTCCTTGAGAGTCCGATCGATTTGATCGTTTGATATTAATACTATAAATGTAAAAATTAAAGAAATAAATTATATTTATTATTCTTATTGCTATTATATAAATATTATCCTGTCAAGACATTGATGGGTTATGTAGAGAGAGTAGCGCCAGTTCTATCTAGACGACAGAACTCTTTCGTTCCATTCACATTCATCAATCTCTTCATACATGCTCCGAATCCATCCCCATTTTTCCTGTCGTGTTTGATCTATTTGATCTAGGTAGAAAGGTGTATTTTTTTAATCCTGTAATATTTTTTCTAAGCAGCCGACAGCCCTGATGCGATGTGTATGAACACGCTAAGCGGGCATGGCCGCCGCTGGTACCGAAGCTACATATAAAATTTCGGGAACGAGGATGATATAAGAAAGCCGCCATTCTTCTCATTGTTACTTACTCATGTCTCTGAGCAGGGCGCAAGACATTTGTGGAAGATGCGCTCCGCGGATCCACAATTATTAGATTTCTTTAGTAATGTTTTCTAATATTTAAAGGCAAAAGTTGGACGTACCCATACACCTACTTTTCGCCAAGATATATTTTTGGTGCCAACGTAACAGATGGCGAGTCTTTCGCCGTTACTCAAGCACTATTCATACGCCTTTGAATTGTTTCTTAGACGTATGCAGGTTTCCTCTCGATGTCTTCCTTCACCGTTAGGCTCTCAGTGTCACTAATCACTGTACTTAAGTTCTTAAAAATTCATTGGTAGAGTAGGGATTCGAACTTGCGACCTTTGCGTCGCAGGCAACTGCTCGAACCAGTCGGCCACCACGGCTCACAATTATTAGATTTCTTTAGTAATGTTTTCTAAGTTCTAATATTTAAATGCGAAAGTTTGTATATATATATATAATATTATTATTATAAGTTTGTACGTACCCATACACGTACTTTCCGTCAAGATATATTTTTGGTGCCAACGTAACAGATGGCGAGTCTTTCGCCGTTACTCAAGCACTATTCATACGCCTTTGAATTGTTTCTTAGACGTATGCAGGTTTCCTCTCGATGTCTTCCTTCACCGTTAGGCTCTCAGTGTCACTAATCACTGTACTTAAGTTCTTAAAAATTCATTGGTAGAGTAGGGATTCGAACTTGCGATCTTTGTGTCGCAGGCTACTCGAGCCACTCGCCACCACGGCACAGCCAAAATATATATGTACATAACTACTTTAACAGTGGCTAGATCACATAAGGAAATGTTGTGGTCTGAAAGAAGATGTAGTGACAAAAATTGAGAAAGGTATGCTGAGATGGTTTGGCCATGTCGAGAGATTGAATGAAGAACGATTGACGAAAAAAGTGTATAAGGCGAGTGTGAATGAATGAAAGAGGCGTGATTATATGTATGTATGTAGAACACATTGTTGGTTCAATTCCCGCTGAGGGCAGATACTTGTGCGATGAACACGAGTATTTGTACCTTAGTCCTGGATGTCCTAACTATTTATGTATACCGTGGTCTCGTTCTCATAGTACAAGACTGCCTAGTTTGAGAGTAGGTCATTTGTGTGGAATTGTCCTGTGGTATAAACGAATAGAATTTGCTTCACATAACGATTGAACATATTTTTATCTACGAGGTCATAAATCTCCGTTAGAGGTAAAAGCTGTTTAGTCACAGATAATGTGGTAACTATTATTGAGCATTAGGCGCGGATGCGGGCCGAATTTATTGCCCAACTTAGCCGAGGGGCTAGCCATATACTATATTTCATAATTAACGTGACAGATGACGAGTCCATCACCGTTTTTCAAGCACGACGTTTCTCAAGCATGACTATATGTACAGAGATGTACATATTACATCTATTACCTATCAAACGTACTACAACTTCTCGATGTTTTCCTTCACCGTAAACCTCTTGGTGTTACAGTATTTGATCTTTCAATCTATGCGATGAAGCGTCACCAATAATACGTATACACAAAACGTTTAACCTTTTGTAAGTAGACCAAATAAGGGACGTCTTGAAAAAGGGTCAGGTCAAGAGTACCCTAAACCGAAGAGCATGTATGAAGAGAATAGTGAAAGTGGACGAAGCGAAAGAAGTATGTAAGGATCGTAGCAAGTGGAAAGAAGTGGTCTCTGCCTACCCCTACGGGAAAGAGGCGTGATTATATGTATGTATGTAAAACGCTTAACGTTATTAAAAATAAAACGTTTGGTTTGAAGATAAAAAAAAAACGGACGGCAGGTTAGCAAAATATATACAAGGCGAGTGTCTAAAAGAAAAGGCAGGGATAGCTAAATTTCATCTACTTGGATTTATAGAAATCGAACTCACACTCAATGATGGGAACGTTAAGAGTAGGTACTCGACAGTCGACACCGGCAAGCATGTATGATGAGACTGACGAATGTGGACGAAGCGAAAGAAGTCTGTAAGTCTGGGGAGGAATCGCTCCGTACTGTTTTTGCCTACGCTGTAAGTGGCTTTATGTATGAAAATAAAATAGTAAAATAATAATCAAATCGATCGGACGCTCAAGGACAGGAACGTCAAAAGTCCTCGAAACCGAGGAGCATGTACGAAGAGACAATATGGACGGAACGAAAGAGGTATGTAAGTCTAGAGAGAACTGGCGCTCTTTACTCTCTGCCTCGTTAGGGACTCGGCGTGTATGTATGTATGAAAATAAAATTATGATATGTAAAATATGTATACATACATATTTAGGCAAATAACTACATTGAAAACACAAGTAAACACTAACTGTTGTTCCTATTCTATTAACTGCTCTTTCAACTTCGTAATAATATTATCTGAGGGCACCGTTTGTCTATGAGCTAACATAATTTTAATTGATGCGCCTTTGTTTTGTATGTTCAACTACTGGTGTTTCTAAATAAAGCTGAATAAAAGATAGGTTGAGAGAAGATTTTGTAACACGCGTGCTCACGTACGTACTTAAACCTTAGCAGACATATTGAGACTGAAGTTGTTATAGTAAATAAAGATATAATATGAGACTGAATGTCAAATTTGAATGACTTAAAAACTATTGCGTATTATCATGCCACCTAACCTACAGTACAGGATATATTAAGGGGTCGATTAACTATAATAATAATAATATCCTCACGCCTTCCCAGAAGGTTCCCCGAAGGGGTAGGCAGTTAGGCACTATATGTTAGTGAGCGTGACGTAAAATATTTACCTATATATACATATATATACAAGCTGTCCCGCCCATTTTACTTGGGTGAAAATTTAAAACCTTCTGAAACACAATCTCAGCGCCACCTATCGGGTCCAATTGAAACTAAACCATTCTCGAATCCATCTGAAAAATTTCATTAAAATGAAAGCCGTTTACGATTCTATAAGGGACATACAAATAAACATTCATTTTATATGTATATGTAGATAAGTATCATGAAATCGCGCGTAGTTTACAACCGTGCCCTAATGGAAGTAGTTAGGAGTAAGAAAAAACTCATTACTATTTCAGACGATGGCTCTCTTTTGAGCGTTGTAATAAAAAATATATATATTGTGGAGCGCTACCTCGACCTCGAGAAATTAACTGATTAATTGATCAGTTAATTTCTCTCGAGGCAGTGAGTGTGAGGGTACTACCTAAACACCTTTGCCCACCCCTTCGGGGACTTTTGTGCTTACGCGTGAGGATATATAAAAAAAATACTTTTAATATGTATTCACATATGTTGGCTTGAACTTCTTTATTTTTTTTTTATTTATATTCTCACGCCTTCCACAAGGGTCCCCGGAGGGGTAGGCAGAGGTGTATAGGTAATACCCACACACCCATTTTCCGCCAGAGGTATATTAGGTGCCAACGTGACAGATGGCGAGTCCATCGCCGTATTATTTATTTAAGCTATCAGTATTTATTTATTTATTTAACACACAGACAAATACAACTTACGTTACTAGAAGGATAAATAACAACAATAATTTAATAACTATGTTATGTTGAGCACCTTAGTAGTGTGTGTATGGAACCAGCTCAGTGTACGCTGTGTTAAACACAGCACTGATTTTCAGTTGGCCCCCAAAATTGTACAACAGGTCTTCATACGCGCACAAGGAATACAAAACAAAAAATAAAAAATATGTACCTACGTACCCTCACAGAGTGGAGAGGAGGAAAATCGAAAGACATTCGAGAGAAAAATCGCATTTGTGGCAGCCCTATATCCAATTGCCATTGAAACAAGTGAACACAATTTCACAATCAACCTGTCATGCAGCTGTGATATCTTAAGGCGTGCACGTAAGAACGATATCGTTGGTACCTATCTTATAGTGTTGGGCAAATGTTGCGATAAAATATCGACGATGTTTACGATTATTTTTATTTTTTTTTTTGATACATCAAGAGTGGCAAACAAGCATACGGCCCACCTGATGGGAAACGGTTACCGTAGCCTATTTACGCTCACGATACCGAAGTATCACTTGCGAGTTGCCACTCTGTGTTCGGAGAGTTATAGTGTGTTGGCAGCATAAGGTTTAATCCCTCTGCTTCCAATACAATGTAACAATCCTCCCCCCTCCCCAAGGAGCTCATTACTGGAAACCTTATTCACCGCGTAGGAACACAACACAAAACATTGTGTTATTTGGCTACGGGCTTCTATAAGGTGGAGGTCCTGCCCAGTCGGGCAGCTCCGAATTCGAACGGGAAACCCGTTATGCCATACCTCTCTTAGATTTTATACCACTAAGGTGGCAATCAAACACACGGCTATTTTACCTGTAAGTAGTTAGTAATGGATTTGTTTTTTTTACTGTTAATTCTTATAATCTATATAAATATATAGAAAAACGAATGTTTGTCTGTATGTCCTTTATAGAATCGTAAACGGCTGGACCGATTTTAAGGAAATTTTCTGTGTTTCTTCAGCTAGATTCGAGAATGGTTTAGATTCACAATTGGACGCGATAGGTGGCGCTGCGATCGTGTTTCAGGAAATTTTACTTTTTGCTGCTGGGCTGGACAGTAAATAAAGGTTCTGATAAGGAAACACCTATATCGATATAGAGACGGCAACAACACTATCGCCATTCACCTCCAGCTTTCTCATTGCCTCTCAATACACAACGGATGCAGCGCTATGCAATATTTATATCCTGTTTTATTTACTTTTAATATATAAGCTCGGCATTGTTACCTTGTATTTATGAACTGGCAACTTTACCGCCCTACGTGAATGGAAGTGGAAACACTGCCTGTATTTGCTTTTCAAATAACAATAAACTCAAAACGTATTGACTTAATATGTCAATGTGTTGATACGTACATATGTATGTAATATATATAGGCTCAACACTAACAAAGCCGACTATAAGTTTAATATTGACCTTAATACTTACACAGATGTACAATAAATTTTATAAATATTACACCTAGACAAACCTAAACATGGCATAAATATATGTTACCGGCGGGGATTGGACCTGTAACATGTTAAGCATTTTATCTTACATTCGTCCATGTTAATAAATCCTAACGCCTTACCACAAGGCTTCCCGAAGCCGTAGCAGAAGTGTATAGGTAGTACACACACACCTACTTTCCGCCAGTGAAATATTTTAGGTGCCAACGTGACATACAAGTTAATAACGTACGTATATCCCAGTATTAATGCTTAGGTTTTAGCGTACAAACATTTTTGGGACTAGATTTGCCGCCCTAGGGTACAGCCTATTATTATTATTATATTATTGCACTCAATCACCACCATATGTTGTCATCAGGCTTAGCAGTACCCTTCGTGGAGCTGACTGTGACTCATGCATCGGTGCTGACAATCCTGGCGATCAGTTTCGAACGCTACTACGCCATCTGTGAGCCGTTGCGAGCTGGCTATGTCTGCACGAAGACGCGAGCAACGTTGATCTGTGCGCTGGTCTGGTTCTTCGCGGCGCTGTTCACTAGGTGAGTACACTTTTTAACTGGATGTCGCTTTGCAAATTTCGACTTTATTCAATTGAATACTAAGGTTGTAACCAGAATGAAAATAATTCAGGAGTGTGATGAGTGAAGAGCACTTTGGCGTAAAATATAACTAATTTGAGGACTCTTAATAACGATGTAATGTTTGGACAAATATTTCTTGTGTTTGATCAAACATTGGTTGTTGCTTTTTGAACACTGATCATTATGATATATCGGTCATAATTTTTATAATATATTGGCCATCCTAAAATGCATTTCATACTGCTTTAAAAAAATTGTTAATAAGTATATTCTCTTCACTTCCTCGGCCCTTGACAAATGTCCAACCTTGTCTATTACCCTTCACGCTAACCAATATAAGGTATCGGATAGCGTGACCGTTAACAGATAAGGATGTCGACTAGGGCCTGTGGTAAAATAAGCAAAACGTGTTAATTCTATATTCTGTTTCAACATCCTAATATTACCATTGAACATTTAGAACAAAA
Organism: Drepana arcuata; assembly: GCA_016069955.1. Classification (NCBI taxonomy): domain Eukaryota; kingdom Metazoa; phylum Arthropoda; class Insecta; order Lepidoptera; family Drepanidae; genus Drepana; species Drepana arcuata. The sequence goes on from JACCPG010003697.1 coordinate 34,628, forward strand.
AAAAAATACAACTGTACATTATAGAATAAAAATGTATATATATTTTTTCATCTTTTAAACCTTACAAGTGCAAGTACCTCACTATACAAGTGCCATAAAGTCATAATAAATTTTATTCATTAACTACATCAATATTATTAAATTTAATTTTTCAATTAAGAAATATGAATAGATAGTTAAATATTATGTGTCTGCCGCCATATAAGAAACTGTATTTTAACTTAACTGTCTACTAGTAACTAACTAAAAGTTATTGTACAAATTGCCATAATCTAAGAATTGTTAAATATTATTATTCTCAATAAGTGAATTGTTATTCTTTTGAGAAATAAAGATTCTTTAAACCCAGAATAGAAAATTTCGTAATGGGTATTTATTTCAATCCAATAAAAAATACATACATTACAGACAGCTTAGAGGTATGGGAAAACTAAAAAAAACGCTTAACTAACGCAAAAGACATGCCATCACATTTCGTATTAGTGTGGATGAAAAGTTGTATTAACCATTTAAGGAATTTTCACCTTTCTATAAACTCTCCTTATCGAAAGCCTTGACTAAATTCATATTTACGATCCTCCCACGTCTCACGCCTTCTCACAAGGGTCCCCGAAGGGGTAGCCAGAGGCGAATAGGTAGTATACACTCACTTTCCGCCGGAGATATATTTTAGGTGCTAACGTGACATATGGCGAGTCCATTGCCGTAACTCAAATGCAACTTACGTCCGTCTGGATTTCACCTCAAGCAGGTTTCCTCTCGACGTTTTCCTTCACCGTAAGGCTCGTGGTGTTCTCCTGGAAGGTTTTTTCTTTCTTGGAAACGGTGGTAACTTTAGCTTTTATTAAGTATGTGACATTCAATAAGTGTTCCGTGTGTCCCTTACGATGAATAAAATATTTTGAGTTTGAGTTTATTTTGGTGGGACTAATCACTGTACTTAAGCTCAGAAAAATGTATAACGTACTCGGGAGTCAAGCTCTCTCAGCGTCTCAATCTTAGTGCTGCAGGTTCTAGAACTAGGCCACCACCACGGATTTTTCGAACGATGTTAATAGCTATGAAAGAAAATATGCGAACCGATTGTATCCTGTCGAGCGAGCTCGCGAACTAGCAACGCAATGAGACGAGATCCTAACCCCACACACACTGTCTTACGATTGAGTACATTAGCTTCGTAGAAAGTTTCAGGACCCATTTGCAAGACTACCAAAGTTCAGGTGTTGACTTTTCACGGTATATTAGTCTGGTATAATATAGACACAGTTAAGGGTTGAATAATTAAAGGATTCCGGATTGTCTGCGGTTGAAAGCGGACGATCCGGTTTTAACATTTAAAAGATAAAATGTGCTTTGTTCCGTAAAAATCTTTACAAAAAGAATTTAACACTGTTAAGCCTGTTTGCAATACATACATATCGCGCAGAGTCCCGAACGGGGTGGGCAGAGAGAGTAGAGCGCCAGTTCTCTCAATAAGAGTACCTTATAAAACCCTTTATTGGTACTGTAAATCTGAAAGTGGGTTCGTTTCTTATTATCATGAATTGATAAGTGGCGAGAGAGAAAGTATGACTATACGAGTACATACATATTTGAATTTCTTCTCAAACGTATACCTACAGGTTTCCTCTCGATGACCCATATTGGAGGCATTAAGGTATTGAAAGAAAAGTAGACCTTTACCTATAGGATATTGCGGCTAATAAAAAAAAACGATTAACAAGTAAGTAGTTAATGAGTTCAACTTAAGCCTGAATAGTTTTAGTTAGCCAAGTTTATTGGCAGTTAACTTTAACGTTGCTAGAAATCAGGAAAGACTAGTTTAGTTTAACGGTTGAAGTATTTGTTTACGAGGCCATCTTGTGTATTGGATAGCTTGCACAATAGTTACTTATCTTTATTTCTACTGCCGACTTTATTGTACTGGCAGTTCTAGTAGAACTGTATACTTTTTATAAGGAGTCATCATGGTAGATTCAAACTCCTATTTAAGAGTGTTATTAGAGAATAGAAGCATAAATAAGTATTTAATTTTGAAGTAGCAGTAGCAATTTTGCAGTAAAAGTCTGAGCAAGAATGCTCGAGTTGCTGTCCACAACGCGATATTGGTACCTACCTTATTGTATGGCAGCGAATCCTGGGTATGTCAGAGGAAGTATGAAAATAGCTTGAATGCAGTCGAGATGCGATCTCTTCGAAAAATGTGCGGCGTAACGATATTAGATCGAATCCGCAATGAAGAGATTCGCAAATCAACTGGCGTGAATGAGAGCGTGATTGTAAAGATGAAGAAAGGCATGTTACGTTGGTTTGGACACATAGAAAGGATGAGTGAAGAAAGATTGACGAAACAGATATACAAAGCAAAAGTGTGTGCAAGAAGAGGCAGAGGAAGGCCACGTTCCAACTACCTGGATCAAATAGATCGGACTCTGAAGGACGGGAACGTTAAGAGTACTCGAAACCGACGAGCATGTACGAAGAGACTGATGAATGTGGACGAAGCGAAAGAGGTATGCAAGTCTAGAGAGAACTGGCGCTCTATACTCTCTGCCTACCCCGTTAGGGACTTGGCGTGATGATATGTATATGTATAATTTTGAAGTAGTAAAGCCGTAGACAACATCGAGAGGAAACCTGCATACGTCTGAGAAGCAATTCAAATGCGTATGTATAGTCGTGCTTGAGTAACGGCGATGGACTCGTCATCTGTCACGTTGGCACCTAATATATCTCTGGCGGAAAGTGGGTGTGTGGGTACTACCTATACACCTCTGCCTACCCCTTCATTATGTATTTATCTATTTCAAACTTTGTTGTTATGCAAACTCAGTCTGCAAGTGCTAAGGTGTCTACTTAGAATTTTAACATTTTTCTCTGTCATTGATTTCGTTTGCGTTTTTGAAGACATACGTTTCTAGCATTATTATTGCGCCCTTCGGCAGTCTATACGAGTCAGCTAATTGGATTTTTAGTTGGATATATCGCTGCGTGGGAGTGTTTTAATGGTATACTATTCTTTTGAGCGATTTGGAGAAGGGAATAATGGCTTGTCATTAGTAACAATGTTTTATATTTACAATTATACATACCGCTAATTGATATTGTAATTGAACAAAACCGTTAATGTTTTTTAAGTCATTATTTTTATTAAGCGTTTTGACATTTATGACATACACAAAAGATACACATACATATCATCAAGCCGAGTTCCTAAAAGGGTAGGCAGAGAGTATAGAGCGCCAGTTCTCTCTAGACTTACATACCTCTTTCGCTTCGTCCACATTCATCAGCCTCTTCATACATGCTCGCCGGTTTCGAGTACTCTTGACGTTCCTATCCTCGAGTGTTCGATAGTTCACTTATCCTTTCTATATGTCCAAACTAAAGTACATCCCTGTCTTCATCTAAACAATGACACACTCGTTCACGCCAGTTGATTTGCGAATCTTTTTATATCGGATTCCATCGTATATGTATCTGTTTATGAATTGCATTAAAATGAATCTATAGATCACATTATTAGCAATCAAGGATTAAGAAGGAAGAAGTAACATACATACATATCATCGCGCCGAGTCCCTAACGGGGTAGGCAGAGATTATAGCGCGCCAGTTCTCTCTACACTTACATAACTCTCGCTTCGTCCACATTCATCAGTCTCTAAGTATGTAACGTTAAAAATATTCGTTACTGAATATGATGAAGCGAAAGAGGTATAAGGTGTAAGAAAACTGGTGCTCTACCCTCACTACTTAGCCCATGAGAAACTCTGCATAGTGATATTTACAAATGTGTGTATGTATGAAATGACCACCTTGTAATTATTGGTACCGGTAGCAATATGAACGCGCATAATATAAGTAGGTATTCTTATCTCCCTTATCACTTTTATGTCGGTGAAAAAAGCTAGCATAAATCCATAGAATATGGTGAATAAAGCAAGTTTTACACCCCTGGACAAAATCCAAGCGATATTAAGGTCAGAGGCTGTAAACCTTTCCCCAGACGTTACTTGCAAGAACCTTTGCATTTTATAGCGAGCTAGCTTTATGATTTTTAAAACGGTTGACGATTTCTGAATTTTGAGAAAGTTTACGGTTGATCTATGGAGAGTGAACGATTTTGGGATCATAATTTATGCGATAGATTGAGTACCATCTGGCACGTCATTAGTGGTCTTACCTTTGTGCTCAGGATCGTAGGTTCGATTCCTTTCTCTAGCAAGTATTCGCGTGTTGACGTATATTATATGTTGTTAAGTGTTGACTATATAAAATGTATAATAATTTATACGTATAGTCGTGTTTGAGTATCGGCGATGGTTTCGCCATGTGTCACGTTGAAAGTGGGTAAGTGGGTATTACCTATACACCTCTGCCTATCCCTTGAGGGACCCCTGCGGGGAGGCGTGAGGAAATATGAGGATATATCTTTGATCATAGTGAAGCATTCAAATGCCACTAAAGCAGTCTGCAAGTTCAGAGAGAAGTGGCGCTCTCGTGATGGACTCGGCGTGTGATGTATGCAAAGCATACCTGTTTTGTAACACATGTCATGATAATTAATCTCAAAGTATTGATATACAGGGTGTCTCAGAAATGGGTCAGTTGCTCAAACACACAATGAAAGTCAAATAATTTAAAAAAAAACTAAGATGTAATTTTTACCTTATTTTCGCATTAAAAACCTGCCGTGACGATAAAGTTATATATATAGAATCTAACTATGTTTTCCTTTTAAGTGTTTAAAAATTTCTTCTTAAATAAATTAATTCTTTTTTCGAAATAAATATTCTTTAAATATTTTTTTATGAATGTTGTCATTGTGTTATCCTTGCACACATTTGTACTCACATCACTATCATTGTTGCGAGACTATATTCACAAAGCTCTAAAACTTATAGATGAAAAAGTCTACGTCGTCTACTGATTAAATTAGAATTGGCCATCCGGCTACCTGCCTACCCATTCAGGCCTTGTGGAAAGACACGTGGAGTATAACTCAAAACTGTAAAAACTAAAGTGTAAAATATTGACACACAAGACGTCTTGGAGCTTAAGCGTATACGTCAAGAATTTAAAAAGAAAACGAATCTAAATTCAAATTTAAAATCTCACATAGCGCGAGCTGCAATAGAACGAGAACTATTTCGTTCACTCACAATTCACAATGCAATAAGGCGTCCTTCCAAAGATATATTAGAACACCATCTATTATTTAAACTGCGGAACCAATATGTCGGACAGCGTCGCGTGTGCGACTTCAATAAACTGAGAGTATTAAAAATTCCGGTTGCATTTCGCTATTCCCACTGAACATATTCTATGGCTGTAAGTGGTTTTACGGTCCTTGAAGGACTTAGTTGCAGCTCTTACTGTGCCGTTGACTTGTTGGCTTCGGAAAATGGGACTCTAAAATGACATAACTATAGGTTTGTTTTCAAATGACAAAAAAAGGCGCTTCGTTAATTTTGAAAGAAACCGTTGTCGCCGAGTGGTTAACTACTCGAACCATGGTACTGCATATTGTGAAGGTCAACTCCCGGCTACCCGGTACCCATAAATTTTTATAAACTTAAAACAGTTTCGCAGCAGTTAAGCCGTGGTGGCCGAGTGGTTCGAGCAGTTGCCTGCGACGCAAAGGTCGCAAGTTCATTCGAACTTGCGACCTTTGCGTCGCCGTACGTCGCGTTGCGTACCCGACTGTACCAATGAGTTTTTCTGAACTTAAGTACAGTGATTAGTCACACCACGAGCTTTACGGTGAAGGAAAACATCGAGAGGAAACCTGCATACGTCTGAGAAGAAATTCAAAAACGTATGTATAATCGTGCTGGAGTAACGGCGATGGACTCGCCATCTGTCACGTTGGCACCTAATATACCTCTGGCGGAAAGTGGGTGTGTGGGTATTACCTATACACCTCTGCCTACCCCTTCGGGGACCCTTGTGGGAAGGCGTGAGGAACTTTATAACAGTGATTAGTCGAGACGAAAAGTAATGAAACAAAAACCTCTAAAAGTAACAAAATTACAACATTATTGAAGGAAGGGTTACTACCTATACATCTCTGCCTACCTCTTCGGGGACCCTTGTGGGAAGGCGTGAGGACATTATTATTTTTGAAGGGGGTATACATACGCACTCTGAATCATAGTTCTACATTTTTTCTCGGTAACTTATAAAATAAGAACGTAGCTCGAATTTACATGTATAACTTTATCCTTAAAACAGTTTTTTTATGGAAAATAAGGTATTTTATTTCCCTGTCAATGTCACCCTTTTAACATATTTCCCAACTGTCAACTGTCTCATTTTCTTAGACACATCTATATAAGAGCATCTTAAAGTGATCAAAGAACTCTACCATGCTTATGACGGCTCAAAAAGGTCTTTTATTTCAAATAAAAGGGCTCTACCTTTTATTTGAAAACTTTTTCATTAACCCGTGAACATAAGTTTTACGTGAGTTTAATTCAATTGTCTGAACTCTTCGGGTTCAAGCCACATTAGGCTGAGTAGTTAGACTTTCCAAACTTTACAATAAAAGTTTGATTGGAAAGCCCTGCCAATAAGAGTTCTATGTTGCTATGCACTAAGGTGTATTTTTAAACTATAGAAGTGCAAACATCGCATACGTCCGTTAAATGGTTACCGTTACCTAAAGGCGTATGTAGCACCTGAGGATTCGAACTTGCAATTCGCCTACTGTTGCAGGCGAATACTAGCTCTCTCTGGCTCTGGCTCGACACGGCGGGGTATTTTTTTTATACAACAAGGACTAATTACTCTGCTGCCAACAGAATATAACAATCCTTCCCCCTCCGTAAGGAGCGCATTACTGGAAACCTTATTCACCGCGTAGGAACACAACACAATAACTTGTGTAATTGGCTACAGACTTCTATAAGGTGGAGGTCCTGCCCCAGTCGGGCAGCTCCATATTCGAACGGGAAACCCGTTATGCCCTACCTCTCATTTATTTACTTGAGCATTGAATATACTTTCTCGACTGTTATGTCTATATATATACCGTTTACTAATGTGTTCTGGCTAAGGAAGAGCGGAGCTCCTAATATTCTTATAGGCCTTGTTGCCTGAAATAAATAAATAAAAAATACAAGCAAATGTCTTTTTAGAAAAAAGCATGTTTAATAAAAAACTCCAAGCCGTGTTATGTAAACCAGTAAATATACTGAATAATAATAAGAAAATTTATTTATTTTCTCAGATCAATAACAAAAACTTAAAATGCATCAAAATCCTTTTGTCTCCATCACATTATTATTATTATTATTTTGTGATGTACGCCACTACCCAAAAGAATTAAAAAACGTTTTCCTATATTGTATCATTGAGTTGGCACACATGCAGCCCGTTAGGTGGTAAACGGTTAGGTAAAGGTAAACGGTTACCGCTGCGAATGCGAAGGGTAACTCGCCCGTTTCCACAACAATAATATGTTCTCTTCTTATATAACTCCATGCTCCAACTCCATACTCTCTAGGGAATACTTTAACGAGTTCATTCAACTTAAGAGCTCTTTTGGGTCTCAAGAAGTTGACTAAAAATGAGGTCAAAACTGTTTTGTGAGGTTTTATGAAAAAAAAAACCGTCCTGATACGTTTTATTCTACGGTTAACTAATAAAACTGGTGGGATCTAAAGAGTGCTTGAAACCGCATAAACCCTTTGAGAGACAAGGTTCGTAAAATTCAGCTTTTCTTTAGCCTATGTGTGTTTGTGTGTTGAAATAAAACAGCTTACAAAATTACTGAAAATAAACTTCTACTATATTTGGTGTTCTATCGATATGAATCATGGCTTTACACACAGCCGCTTGTGTTGCCATACCACGCAAATTGAGTCCGATTCAACGATTTTGAAGTTGGTGTTCTGTAGCGCCATCTAGTGAGTTCTTTTAAAGGTCAGGACCCTTCGCGGGCGCATGTAGAACAACTAACCAAATTTTAAACAGTCGGATGAATACATTAGTCACGCATGAGCAAATTGAGCTAAAGGTTCTGGGTACAAAATTTAAAACTGAAAAGACGATTTGAATTTAATATGAATTAAGTATATTTCTTCTTCACTCATTTCTCGAAGGGGTAATCAGAAGTAGAACAACACCCTCTTTTCCCTGGAATATATTAACGTGTCCAAGTGACAGACAGCGAGTCCATCGCAGCTTCAATCAAGTGCAATGTAGAATTCCTCTCGATGTTTTCCTTCAATACAATCCACTTTAAAATGAATCCCTCTACTTTAATTCAGGAATATTTAATAGTATCATAGGTGGTTCTAACTGGCAATATTTGCGTTGCTGGCTACTACACGAACCGCTCGGCCACATTGGCTCCAATTTAAATTAGCCGGGTTTTAATACTTCGACGACTGTTATAGAGTAGTTTTATTTCAACACCCATACTATTGCAATAACTGTATATGTGTAAACAAACATATGTATGTATGCGTTTGTATCAGTTCGCGTCGCATGTTTAGTTGTACAGCGTAGAAAGCTTTTTGTGTCGCACTATTAATTTTTACTGTATCCTTTTTCCATTGGACTGTTTCACACAGAGTGGTGAGCACAGTTGGACAACTGGCCTACCCAACTGTGCTCTGATTGTGTTTTTATACTCACATTGTAAGGGATAAAATCTAGTTGCAGTGATGAACACATAAGTGTACGTGTAGGTATCCTCCACGCCTTCCCACAAGGGCCCCGAAGGGGTAGGCAAAAGTATGTAGGTAGTACACACTCACATACACACATTTCGCTGGAGATATATTTTAGGTGCCAATGTGACAGATGGCAGAGTCCTTCGCCGTTATTCAAGCACAACTTTACATGCCTTTGAATTTCTAAGTGTATGCAGGTTTCACGAAGAAGCGTAAATCAAAAAAACATTTTATTTCCATTCTAATTTCTGTCACTGGAATTATAGGGCGCATTTTTAAACTGAGTATTTAAGAATACCTACTATAGATAGTTCCATCCACGAAGATGCGCCCCACCAAATTCTAGTCAAGGGGGTCACAGGATGCGGGGAGTGTGACCCGAGTTTATTAATTGTAGAGTGCGTGTGCACTCATAGGTAATCAGGGTGTACCGATAATACTCACACATTAGTGGACGGCTGCACACTTACACTATCAACTATGAGGAAGTATAGTGGAGCGCGTCTTCGTGGAAGGCACTATCTATATCATATTCTCCCAACGTGTATTAAATATATGTATGAATATCATCACGCTGAGTTGACCGCCAGTTCTGTCTAGACCAGACCTGTTTCTCTTCATCCACATTCATCAATACCTTCAAACATGCTCGCCAGCTTCGCATATGGGATAATACAAAAATGTAATAGATAAAACTACTTCTTACATAAAACAGTAATTTCTATACGTCCAAATCGACGTAACATGCCTTTCTTCATCTTTACAATCACAACCTCGTCCACGGCAGCTTTCTTGCTTTTTTTTCGGAGTTGATCCTTGATTAATATCGTTGAATTAAAAAGGGTCCCCGAAGGGGTAGGCAGAGGTGTATAGGTAATATCCACACACCCACTTTCCGCCAGAGGTATATTAGGTGCCAACGTGACAGATGGCGAGTCCATCGCCGTTACTCCAGCACGACTATACATACGCCTTTGAATTTCTTCTCAGACGTATGCAGGTTTCCTATCGATGTTTTCCTTCACCGTAAAGCTCGTGGTGTGATGAATCAGTAGTACAGTCGGGATTCGAACTTGCGATCTTTGCTTCGCAGGCAACTGCTCGAAACACTCGGCCACCACGGCTTTTTAAAAATTGTTTTTAAAACTTAAATATTTTAAATTGTTAAGTTAATGAAGCGAATGAGGTATGTAAGTCTAGAGAGATGTGTTGTGCTCGGCTCTGTCAGTAACCTATTAAGAATTCGAACTCTTTGAGTGAAAATTTTGTGTTTTCACTACATTCCCTAGATTTAAATCTTCGAAGATGCTTACTTACTTATCTAGCCTTGATCATTAAAGAATCTCCGAATGGTCAGTTACCTCACAATACATTAGGCAATCCTAGCACCAAATCCCACGGCAATAAAAGCATATATATGGACATCCAATTCTCATTTGGCGAACTCGTTGTGGGAGGATGCAGAGAAATCGCTGACACACAAATTATCTGATTACTCATTCTTGTATTCTGACTAGACTTTGCCTTCTATTCTATGTGAAGTAGGCATAGCTTTACATACTTATAAATTGGCTATTGTTAGGAAATTAGGTCAGAGATATCCGAATAAAATCCTTTTTTGCGTTATGAACTTTCCTAGCCGAGCCTTGCTGGCCAAGCGGTTCTGGGCGACTAGCCTAGAACGCAAATGTTGCACGATCGAATCCCAACTATATTTGCTAAATTTTAGAAGACTTTTTTTATACCACACGGATGGCAGACAAGCATGTGGTCCGCCTATGGGAAGATTTTCAAAGATGAACAATCGAGCTTGTATAATGGCGACGGTCTTGTTATATCTATGTCTCAAAAATAGAACAATTCTAGAAGACTTCTAGAAGTTATAAGGTATTGTGAATATATTCCTCACGCCTTCCCACAAGGGTCCTCGAAGGGGTAGGCAGAGGTGTATAGGTAATACCCACACACCCACTTTCTGCCAGAGGTATATTAGGTGCCAACGTGACAGATGGCGAATCCATCGCCGTTACTCAAGCACGACTATACTATACTCCTTTGAATTTCTTCTCAGACGTATGCAGGTTTCCTCTCGATGTTTTCCTTCACCGTTCAGCTCATGGTGTGACTAATCACTTTACTTAAGTTCAGAAACTATTTAATATATATTATTATTACTATGTATTTAATATTATTATTTAATATATATTATATTAAGTATTTCTGAACTATATAATATATATTATTATTATTATATACCCCCATGACGATGCAATAAGACTAAGAATAAAATTACAACATTATTAATGGGCGTAATACACATTCCGAAATACATATTTAAACTGTCCTATTTTCTGAGAGGCCTTTATCCCTGCTAATATTATAAATGCGAAAGTAACTCTGTCTGTCTGTTACCTTTTTACGCCTAAACTACTGAACCGATTTAAATAAAATTTCGTACAGAGATAGCCTAGAGCTTGAGGAAGGACATAGGATACTTCTTAATGCGAACAAGGGTTGTAAGGGGTTGCAATAGGGGATGAAAGTTTGTATGGAAGTTACGTAATTTTTTAAGCTAGGAGCTTGAAACTTATTTTTTTGTATTATAATAATATTTAATATACAAATTGATATTACATTCTAAGTTTGTAAAAAAATTACACATTATTTAGAAAAAAAAATAATGCTGCTTAATATACATTTTCCGCGCGGACGAAGTCGCTGGCACAGCTAGTCTTATATATATATCTGTAAAAAGAAATAGAGGTCTACATACATGCCTGACGATTTGTTCTGTGTCTGAGTACCTTTTCTTGACCATTCATTATTCCAATTTTACTATCTTAGAATTTATTTATTTATTTATTTTTATTTGATTTAATATTTATGCACAATTCAAGTACAATGGTGGACTTAATGCTAAAGCATTTTCTACCAGTCAACCACCGTTGACAGGAGAAACATGGAAGCGGGTGTGCACAGAAGAATTAGCTTAATTTGTTGATAGATACATATATATATTACATAGCATAGAATGGACATCAAAATAAGTAGCATGCAGAATTGAATAGGAAATAAATAAGTATACAAAAAAGAAAACATACATATATAAGTTACATACATAAGTTACATACATAAACATATGTAACATATATTACAAGAAACATATTATGTTTCTTGTAATATATGTTACATAATAGAATAGAGCCGTGGTGGCCGAGTGGTTCGAGCAGTTGCCTGCGACGCAAAGGTCGCAAGTTCGAATCCCGACTGTACCAATGAGTTTTTCTGAACTTTAGTACAGTGATTAGTCACACCACGGGCTTTACGGTGAAGGAAAACATCGTGAGGAAACCTGCATACGTCTGAGAAGAAATTCAAAGGCGTATGTATAGTCGTGCTTGAGTAACGGCGATGGACTCGCCATCTGTCACGTTGGCACCTAGTATACCTCTGGCGGACAGTGGGTGTGTGGGTATTACCTATACACCTCTGCCTACCTCTGTCTGTCCCCTTCGGGGACCCTTGTGGGAAGGCGTGAGGATATATTATATATTATTATTATAATAGAATAGAATAGAAACATAATAGAATCATTATAAAAAAAGACCATTGAGCTTTTACTTTTATCGTGTGACCCTTGAATAAAGAAAAGTATGACCTTTGCAATGAAGGGATAAATACCTCATGAGAAGAGAAACAACATCTTTATTCCTGATAAGAATTGCAAAGACTTATCAGTGTTGTTGGCACTTTAGTATATATACCTCTGACAAAATGTGGGTGATATTAAACCCTTTCCTTTTGGAAAGGTGTGATATTAAGAAGAACACAGTAATTTTTTTGGGTAATTATATTTAATCATGCCACGACTTCTAGGACCTAAATCTCATAACATAATATTATTTATCCCGTGAGAAACTCGGCGTCATGATATGTATGTATCTGTTGTATTCCCAATGTATGCATTTCATACGAAGATTCCAAACAACACCCAAATGCTGTATGTAAAAAAGGTCATTCACAAATAACACAAATTATTCACCAACTTCTATGAATATTAGCACAGCTGTTAATTTTTGTTTCTTCTTCTGTTAATTTCCCGTGTATGTATGATTTCACAATTAGTCTCAATTTTAGTTTGCAATACCCGTAGTTAAAAATGCGTGGATATCGAACGTTGAATAATTCGGAGTCGTGTGATTTTTTTCACAAGACATTTTTTTTAAAGATTCACATCGATATCCACACAGAATCATTATGTAAATAGCTTTGTAGATATTCTATCCTTTCTTTTCTTCTCTTTCAGCCCGATCCTGGCGATCGCCGAGCACCAGACGACGACCAGGCAGGACGGCATCGCGTACTCTCAGTGCCTCACCCAAGCCGTCAGCTTCTGGCAAATCGCATTCTTCGTCATGATCATAATACTTCTCTATATCCTCCCTTTGATTATCCTCATCGTTCTGTACAGTGTCATTGCCAAAAATTTAATCAACGCCGCATCAAAAGTGGTACTGAACAAAACCGTCGACCCATATAACACAAGAGCTCGAAAACAAGTGATCCTCATGCTCGGCACCGTTGTTTTATGTTTCTTTCTTTGCCTCATGCCGTATAGAGCATTGACAATGTGGATTATTATTGCGCCGTCGGATCTATACGACGATGTCAGCCCGGAGAAATGGTACAACATACTCTACTTTTCAAGAGTCATGCTGTACATAAACTCTGCTATAAACCCAATTTTATATAACTTGATGTCGTCCAAATTTCGCATCGGATTCTGCAAAATTTGTATATGCTACAAGAACTCTGCCGAGGAGTCGAACAGGCGAGCTCAGAGAACCATCACAAACGGTTCGACTACCAGCAGTAGTTTGACAAGAACCACTAATAGTTTGAAGAAGCTGTTTACTCACAGAGGCAGCGTCGACAAGAGTGTTGAGACTGATGACGAGACGGAGAGAAGAAGTTTGTTTAATAGAATATTTACCAATAGGGCATTTGTAAGGCAGCAGTCAGCGCCAGTCTGTTCTAATCAAAACCCGCTGAGAATAAACAGGATGAGAAGCGAGGGAAATATGGACGATCGTAAAATTGAGTGCGTTGAATCGAGGGGTCATTCCAATGTCAGTTCTAAGAATATTAGGTCGGAAGTAGATGCGGATGTGCCTCGCACGCTATCTCTTAGGCGCAGTGTACTCATTAACAGTGCTAAAGCCAAAAATGTAGAAAGTGATAAGAAGTTGGTTACATACCAAAAGATTAGGGTGGACTGCGTTGTGGCCTTTCAAACGTGCAACAGTGTTGACCATGAGCTACCAGAAAGTTATGTATAATTTACTTCATGTTCGTATAGACTTGATATTAGTATTTGTTATATAAACACGGGTCTTATTGTAGGTTAATTGATACGGCGTAAAGTATTAAAATGTTCTTATTTCTTGTAAATATATAGCACTTGTTTATTCGCTATCCAAATTGGCGAATGGTGTGGCATTTCATAGGTGTATCGAGAATAATTACATCACAATTAAATCTATATAAATCAAAATTAATGTTTATCCTCTATGCGTTCGGAAAACATTGATGTGATTATGATGAAACTTTGGCAATGTTCTTGGGACGCCCGGAAGGGTTTCTGGCTCGAAAGAGATAGAAAGAAATAACCCATTGCACAGAAATTTGCGAGTCATGGTAAAGCATGTTCAGTGCAGCGAGTATAATGATAAACAAAATATCTAAGACATTTTACACCCGTCGCTCCACATTCTATACGTATTTTGACAGCTAGTGTATGTTACCAATGAGCGAATGAACTTCAATGAATGAATGAAATAGTTCACCCATTAAACCGTAATCTAACCGAGATCTGCTCAAACAAGAACCTTAGCTAAGCAATACTTCCGTTAAAGAGACCAACTATTACTTGAAAGTAAAAGGAACTGTTCTTATACACTAAATAACACTTAAGTTACATTTTTATTGATCTGAATATACTATTTTTGTACTGAAAATGCATTAGTTTCGATGGTTTGTTACTACCATTAATATCGTATTTACAGTGGTAGTTACAATATATAATATTGTATAATATACATGGTTAATTATAGTTAGATTGCCTTAAGCCTAATCACTTTGAATTTATTATGAAAGAAATAGTTGAAAGGTAAATAATCAAACAGCTTTTTCATGCTGATTGGCGCGTTTGCCCAGATTAATTGGGTTAGGTAACTGCATGAATGGATGTATGAATATTTATGAAGAGATGTGCAGAGACCTGTAATCTATGCCAACTTCCATGACATGGTTAAACCTACCTTAGAAACAAAAATGTATGAGACAATTTCAGTGACACTTGAAGTAATTTTTCGGAAAACTAAACGTATTATAAAATATAATAATAATAATAATATATTAATGGGAACATAGTTGTTGTATATAAATAGATAAACTAGCCATATTTATAAATGTTTCATGTTAAAAATGTTATTGTGATTGAAATGTCTATTTATTTTAAATTACATTTGAATATATAAATAAAAAATAATTAGAAATGCTATGGTTTATTATTTTCACATTTATCAATACTATTATTTATTCTTTAGGGTATATCACAAATTCTCAAGTATATAAAATATGGCTTAATGAATGGAAGCAAATAAAAATAATAAAAAAATATATTCTAACTTGAACATATTTTTACAAAATTTTCGCACAGAAATCTGCTGTAATGATCCTTGTATGCTCACGCCTACCCACAAAAGTCCCCGCAGGGTAGGCAGAGATGTACCCACACAAACTCTCCGCCAGATATATATTTTAGGTGCCAACGTGACAGATGGTTTCTCAAGCTAATACAAACATCTATAAAGAGAGAAAATATAGAGGTTTCCTCTCGATATTTTCCTTCGCCGTGAAGCACGTGGTGGGAATCCTCATGAACACGCTTCGGTTAACTGCCGGGGCTTAAACTTAATCTCAGACTCATGATCGTGAGAAATCCAGCTCAGTTGAATTTTTACGATCACAAGAACTTTATACAAACTGCATGATTTCCTTTATACCAACAGTATTTTATGAACACACCATGTGTTACGTTTCAATTAATTGGCGGCAGTTATAATCGTATAACTCAGGTTATTACCGCTTGGCAATTAGGAGTTATTGGAAGTTTCCATTATAATATTTGATTATATATCCGCATGCCTCCCTACAAGGGTCCCCGAAGGGGTTGGCTGAGGTGCTTAGGTAGTGCCCGCACACCCACATTCCGCCTGAGATATATTTAGGTGTCAGATGTGACGTCAACGTGACAGACGGCGAGTCCATCGCCGCGATTCACGCTGAGGGCAGATATTTATATATTTGTACCTTAGTCTTAGATGCCCTGTGTATATACATATTTATATATCTATCAATATAAGTGTGTATATCGTTGTCTAGTTACCTTGGTACAAGTATTGCTCAATTTGGGACTATGTCAATTTGTGTTTTTCCCAGGCCTTTGAACTACTTGCTCTAAATGTTTTCCTCGTAGAGTTCGTGTGATAATCACACATCAAATAACTTTTGCGAGCTTACAGTATAGTGTTACTTGGATTCAGAAGAACTTTTTGGTAAAGAGTCGAACTTAACATAACTAAAGGTGATGATGTATTTCAGAAGATACTAAATGAGATCGACTCAACTTTGCTCCAACATTTGGCACGGAATTTCAATCTACAGTTAGTTATCATTCTATGTATAATTTAACATAGTATAACTATTAATTTACATATATAATTTCAAAAAATAACATAAAGGTATATAGACAGATATTTTTTTTATAAATTGTATTTTATATTATAATTTTTATAGTGCACGTCCTTTCATGTACTTTCATCAATTTTTTTTGTGTCAAAATAACACTTTTATTTTGTAAAAGTGTCATTTGACAGAATAAAAAAATTGATTTGATTTATTAGTTGTACGTATAATTTCCGTGTCCGCGAAATAGGCGATATTGCAATGGTTGGTGACAACTTAAGCTACTAGGGCTAGTATTAGGCATTTTCTACTTCACAGATTGTGATACCGTGAGAACGACTAACGTCGTGATGAAAAATATGGCCGTGCCCTAACAATACGTTTCCAGCTATTATCCAAGCCTTAAGTTATAGCGCCTGCGCTAAGTTATGAGCACATTGTGTGCCGACGATAACTTGAGATCAAGCCCGTCTCACACTGCCTATGTTACGCTACGCTAACAATAAAATTACAAACTATAGTACTCCTTCTGGACATATAGAGAGGATGACTGAAGAAATATTGACGACACAGATATACAAAGCGAAAGTGTACAAGAGGCAGAGGAAGATCCCCTTCCAAATACCTAGATACAATCGATCGGACACTCAAGAATTGGAACGTCAGGTGTACTCGAAACCGGGGAGATGTAGGAAGAGACTGAAAGGAAGAAGCGAAAGTTGTCTGTAAGAGTTAAGAGAGAACTGGCGCTCTACTCAGAGAGAGTCTACCCTGTAAGGATTTTGGCGTGATGATATGATTGATGAAATCGATATAGGTAAAGCCACAGCACAACTTTCGGGTAGTCTTGTCTGTTGTGAGTTAAGTTTCCAAAACTCTACAAAGCTGTGCTGACAATCAAGTGTGTAATATAGTGCTAGTACAACTTGTCCCCCGATTGGGCCACGCGATATTAATCCTAATTTCTCAAGATAGCAAATGGTTTGGTAACTTCATAACAAAGCCGTGGTGGCCGAGTAATTGCCTGCAAAACAAAGATCACTAGTTCAAATCCCGACTATACCAATGAGTTTTTCTGAACAGTACAGTGATCAGTCACACCGCGAGCTTTACGGTGAAGGAAAACCTCGATAGGAAACCTACAATACGACTGAAAATTAATTTAAAGGCGTATGTAAAGTCGTGCTTGAGTAACGGCGATGAACTCGCCATCTGTCACGTTGGCACCTAAAATATATTATGGTGGAAAGTGGGTGTGTGGGTACTATCTATACATCGATATCTATTTATGTAACAATGTTATGTTGGTTTGTGTACGCTTCAAAAACTCAAAACTGCACCGATCGAGCTGAAATTTTAGCATGATATATAATCCGCATCAAGTATTGTTTTTATCTATTTTTGCATCAGTCATATATCCACAGCGAAGCGTGGCAGCGTACAGCTAGTATTTATATTTAACTTCATAACTAGAAAGGTACAAGTATGTAATCAATATGGTTCTAGTGGTATGAAAGCATCTTATAAGACCTTGGCCATATACAAAGGGTGTTTGGAACAGGCCTGTAAATTTATCGCCATTACGACATAATAAATTATATAAGGTTATGAAAAACCATCATAAATCGAGCTAGAAAATTAATCTTTCGACTGAATGTGTGGCTGGATCTGAGTTATTAGGCGACTTACGACTGTTTTCGATAACAAAATTCTTATAGAAATTCGTTAGTTATAGTCTCAAGACCACGATTCAACTACTTTGATCAAATCGATCGGACGCTCAAGGACGGGAACGTAAAGAGACGAAGAGAGAAGTGCCAACGTGACACATAGCGAGTCTATCGCCGGGACTCAAGCACGAATATACATACTCATTTGAATTGCTTCTCAGACGTATGCAGATTTCCTCTCGATATTTTCCTTCACCGTAAAGCTCGTGGTGTGAATAATGACTGTACTTAAGTTCATAAAAACTCACTGCTATTATTATTACCTGACACAAGGGTCTGTGTAGGGATAGAGGAGTAATGACATAAATTTTTGCAAGACATGTTTATATGAGCGATATTTACAAACGACCGAATCCCGGTGATTCGAACGTAGGTATAATTTTGATTCGCGACTGGTTAAATTCGACCTTCAAAGGTTTATAATGGGAAGTATTGACTGAAGTTGTTTTAAGTATATAAAGAAAGGGACATTTCGCAAATGCTACTCGAAGCACAAAAGTTGCGTACAAATCTCATTAATTCATATAGCATTGAAACTCATACGCAAACAACTCATATTCTACGTACGTACTCATAAACGCGTCACGTGTTGAAATATTATATTTACTTAAATTTCCCGGGAGGCTTCACGCTATGACGTCATCACGAGATCACAAGTGGGACTCTTTATACTCGAAATGTCGTCGCATGCATAAGTAATGCACTCGTGTATGAAGACGTTCCTGGAATAGATTAAAATTTGATATTCACAAGGGAATTGTACCTATTAAAGGACATAAGAGATCTTACGAATGAAGAATTTCACATAATAGTTAGCTAGACTAAGCAAAGAGAAGCAAGCAAGGATGACTGTAGAAAGGTTGATGTAACAGATTTTCAGTGTGCAAGTACCTGGAATGTGCAAGTGCCTCAAGGATATGAACGCTTAGAGTATCTGAAACCGACGAGCATGTATGAAGAGGATGATGAATGAGGTTGAAGTGAAATAGGTCTGTCATGGGAACAGGCGCTCAATTCAATTCAGTTGATACAGATCAACCCCTAGAGCGACTGATGATATGTGTGGAATTTTAAGACGTCTTATACATATTGCTTTTCATGTAATCGATAAGTAAATGATTATTTATGTGTATATTTCCAAAATATTCAACTCAGTAGTTTGGATGATAAGGAGATTCAATTTATTCACATATACTTTTTCAAAGGACTCTCTTTAAGCTACCAGATAAAAAAATATATATACACTGTTTATATCATTGAATATTGCAATAAAAAGACCAATTTTAAATAACAAAACACTATACCGAGATTAAATACCATACCATACCAACCATAGCGAGATTAAATTGTAAAACTGAGCAAGAAGAATTGTAAACGTATCTGCATACAAATTAAACCAGTACCATTTTTGTGTTCACAGTCCGATCCTTGGCGTGGCGACTTTCACCTACGAGGAGTACGAAGACGGCACCAAAGTGCCCGTCTGCCTCACCCAAGCCGACACCTTCTGGTCTGCCCTCTTCTTCATCCTCACCATTGCGATCTTCTTCATCGTGCCGCTAGGAGTGCTGCTCGTCTTATACAGCGTTATCGCCAAGAACCTCATGGAGAACCCAGCCATCATAGCCCAGAACACCAAAAACACCAACAATTCTGGCAACGTCATACGATACAGAAAACAAGTGATACTAATGCTTGGAACTGTCGTTCTATCATTCTTCATCTGCCTCCTCCCTTTCAAAGCGCTGACTCTTTGGATCATTGTATTCCCACCCGAGACAATAATGTCCTTAGGAATAGATGGCTACTATATACTTTTATACTTCTGTAGAGTAATGTTGTATTTAAATTCGGCGATTAATCCAATATTGTACAATTTGATGTCTTCGAAATTTAGGGAAGGGTTTGTTAAGCTCATGAGGATTAATAAATTGATGAGGTGTAGCAGGAGTTTGAGGGAGACTATGCAACGAAGGGATACTTTCAACACAACGACATCAACTGGCTTTTCGAGCAGCCAGAATACTTCAGACTCATTCTGGCGGCGCTACAGTAACAGAACTTCGTCCCAAAAAATCGTGCTTAATAAACCTAAAGAAACCCCACCCCTAAGAGTGAGTGAAATAGTCAACGTTGAAAACATACGCAGAAATAGCATGAAAATAATTGCAGCTATGAATGAAACAATTGAAGTAGACGTACAAGATAATAATCATTCAGATGAAGATGGTAAAACTGATAACAGTGAGAACAATAAATCGATTCAAATATTAAATATAGATGTTAAGACAAATCATGTATATGCGATAACTTTAGACGTTGGCGATACAATGGAGGGAAAGAACCGGTTTGTATGTGTCCCCACGCAGGTTAAGGAGAAAAATATATTTATATACGACAATAGAAGCAAGGAGAGCTTTGTTTGAACTTGGCTGAAAGTCAAATAACCGCTTATGAAGCTAGATTAATAGATTTATATATAACGGTAAAACCAGAACTTCCAAATGCTTCTTGATCATTAAACCTTTAAGAGCTGGACTCTTGTCGGCGTCTTTAAAACTAATCCTTCCGACTCATATAAATTTATGGTCTTAGTCTTCCGCTATATCGCTTTACCTTTCTGCCTACCCCGTTAGGGACTTGGCGTGATGATATATATGTATGTATATTTCTTAACGAGCTCCCCATCTTAGGCCATGTATTCGAATCCCAAATATAATTCAAAATATCCGCGTGCTGAAATCCGGAGCTAGGAATATAATAAGGCAAAACGTTACTGCCTTAATTATTTGCAATTATCACTTTAATCTGTCACGTTGGCACCTAATATACCTCTGGCGGAAAGTGGGTGTGTGGGTATTACCTATACACCTCTGCCTACCCCTTCGGGGACCCTTGTGGGAAGGCGTGAGGATATATTATTATTACTTTAATCTTTAAATTATGGCAGTTTTAGTCGAGTAAACTCTTAAATTTGCCCACTTTATTATACGACAGCGGATTCGGAAATGATAGAGGAAACACAAAAGCAGTTGATTATGCAGTACAGATTTCTATCAAAGAATGTTTCGTATAAAGGTTTTACATCATATCCGCAATTATGAGATTCGAAAATCATTTTGACAATTTCATAATCATCGTAAAATTCCAAATGTAAAACGCATTTCCTCATCCTATCTCATACTCCTAAACATGAACCGCCTGTGAATTTATTTTCATAAATGTTTATACTTCGGTTCAAAGTTTACAGGCATATTATTACGCTTCAAGGCTATGGAAAAGAAAAAATCTGACACACTTTACAGTTAGTAAATTTCGCTCCTAAGGCCTCCCTCCATTTCCTTTTTCCCTCATACCTTCCTGTTGAGATTTATAGAACATTACAATCTACAAAATTCAACCTTTATGTTAATTTTGAACGAAATCATTTACTGAATAAGTTCCTATTTCGTAATAAGATTTTGCTTTACGTTTCGTAAGTATAATAATATATTGAAAGAGTACGAAATATTAGGTTACGCCACTTAATTGACAATAACCAATGCTTCTATATCGAATCTTATCATACATTTTGTTTAGATGTAAGGTTTATTTAATATTGAAAAAACAAAAGACTATGCCTACATGTTTAACAAAAGAAATATTATCTTAGTGCGGACCAAGGTCACAGGTGACGAGAGAGCTGGCACATTCTGTAAAAATATTTATTGCTACAGAGTAATGCTGCCAGCTACCTTGGCACTCTTCTGTGTGACAACGACAGGTTTTTTTTTTTTAAATTGGCAATATTTTACTCAGCAAGTTTTTATCATTTTTCTTGATACTATTCGTCTGAAGATTAATTCAAATTAATTCACATACAACTGATCTTATTAAATGTGAAAGTTTGTGAGGATGTCGGGAGGAGATAAATATATATACCATCGCAGACTTTTTTAGCGATCTTTATATACATATATTCGACATACAATTCCGTAGTACATTAATTTGATCTCGTAAGGTTTAGCCAGTGTTTGCGATTTAAGCACCCAAAATATGTTTGTTACGACATTACATTACAAATCTTTTAAATTTCGTCTTTTCTATTCTATAATATGTAAGTATTTTACATTTTTTATATTTATTTATTTATTATTTATTTATTTATTTATTGTTTACTATAACGATTTCACCAATTACAATAATTAACCATTTTTGCACATAACAAAATAAAAAAACATAGATTACAAAATAGAGGACACTCTCGCATACTGATCCTCACAGAACTGCAAGCATTCTGATACAATTTTATTCCTTGATATATAAACCTATACTATACATATAAACCTTCCTTTTGAATCACTCTATCTATTGCTGAAAGCTGCAATAAAATGCGTTGCATAGTTTAAAGGATCTAAGCGAGCAAACAGAACTGACTTAATTTTATACTATGCAAATTTAAAAATAGTAATTATTATAAAAATGCATAAAATCTACCAATGATGTCATATTGTACTTGGGTGAGAACGTGGCACAGCAATTGGAATCTCTTATATATATATATAAGAGATCCCGTGGTGGCCGAGTGGTTCGAGCAGTTGCCTGCGACGCAAAGGTCGCAAGTTCGAATCCCGACTGTACCAATGAGTTTTTCTGAACTTAAGTACAGTGATTAGTCACACCACGAGCTGAACGGTGAAGGAAAACATCGAGAGGAAACCTGCATACGTCTGAGAAGAATTCAAAGGCGTATGTATAGTCGTGCTTGAGTAACGGCGATGGACTCGCCATCTGTCACGTTGGCACCTAATATACCTCTGGCGGAAAGTGGGTGTATGGGTATCACCTATACACCTCTGCCTACCCCTTCGGGGACCCTTGTGGAAGGCGTGAGGATATATTATTAAGAGATCCCATATTTGAACTCACTCAACACGAAATCTCAGGAACTTTAAGGCCGATTGACTTGAAATTTGGTAAGAGTATTCCTTACGCGGTGTAAAGGTCAGCTAAGAACGCATTTTATGAAACTCCACCCGCAAGGTGGAAAGCGGTGGCGTTAGATAAAAAAAACACGTTTTCAACTATTGCTTCTTATGGCGCGTAATACAAATGTCATCTGGAAAAAACAATTGCGAGAGAGTCGTTCTTCAGTTGCGTTTAATAACAAGAATTCGATTCAATGTTCATTATTATTTAAAGTTTTTAAACATATTTTTTTTATTAATCGATTATTTATACATTTAACCAAGTCTTATTTGTGACTTTTATAATACTTTAAATTATTTCAACCCATAATCATTGATGATGCTCAAATATCGAACAATATTAATGACAATCATAAATCGGAAACTAAAAATAATCCAAATTCGCTTCTTTTTCAATTAGCTTCTCATTTATTGCATATTGTTATGGGATACCATGGACAACAAGTAAAACTGGCGCGTACCATAGATTTATTATTGTGCGATATATAAATGTCATCTGGGAAAAACAATTGCGAGAGAGTTTCTCGTTATTTTAGGGGGGGGGGGGCAATGTCCTAAGATAGCCACTAGGTTACCACTAAAGGTGACCTCGTACTTAATCCAGACTCTGGATATTGTATTATTGTAAAATTAAATTGCGCGAGCGTAATTTAACATCAACAAATGTTAGGATATAATGCGAATGTATTAACTTAATTAACTTAAGGGGTGCCAAATGAAACGTGCTCTTAGGTAGACTATACAGTGTATATAAAGATGATAAATAAACAAGTTATGTATTTTAATATTGTATAATTTAATACCGGGTAGACACACATGTTGATTTAAAACTAGCTCTTGTTAGTATAAAGCCTTATATGTAGATAAATCATAGATTTTGAGAATGTTTTTAAATATTTTTATACTAAGTAAACTCAAGGATCTCTTTAGAAATAAACTATATTTGAAAATAGGATTAGCCCGATCTGAAACACGTTTTTACCGAATGTCGAAACTGTTTGTAACCATGTAATTATATTAACCTTTATTGAAAAATGAAGATAATAAAAATCGTAGTGATATGATGATGATGTAAATTCCGATGGTAGTGACGATAATGATGATGGCGATGATAGATGTCATCATAATATGACGATTGTAGTGGTGATGATGACTATTAAGACGACGATAATTTATATATATATATTTATGTATATACATGGTGATGGTGATGAAGATGATAATCATGATAATGATGACGATAATCATGATAATGATGACGATAATCATGATAATGATGACGATAATCATGATGATGATGACGATACTCCTGACCAGAAAAGCTGCGTTTGTGCGTTTCTAAGATGACAAAATGTAGTCAACTTTGCTATGGATGATATTTCGCAGACGTGAAAATTAATATAATCGTATATATGATGTAGTATAATAATATAGATGAATAGATACATATAATATATTCCTTACACTGCCTTGTCCATGTGCAAAATAAATATGAATGTTTATATATTACTGCATTTATTTCATTTCACACCTGTTAAGAGCCAAGTGATTCAAGTTACCTTCGAAATTCTACGGTCAAACTTCGTCAGAGTTTTACTGATCATGAGTGTAGTTATTTATCACTTTACTAGCTTTACGATGAACGTAACGAGTACACGTTGTCTGGCTGGATTTAGAAATGATCGCCAATTAACATAACGTTCTCTATAGGACGGTAACTAATCCAATTAGTGATTGTGAGGCAAGTAAGTAAGGAAGTACATCAACAGATGCGATAATAATAACAATTCAGTAAGTACTAAGTACTCATAAGTTTTCAATGTAATGTTAAGTGAATTCACGCTTCAA
The DNA here is from genome assembly GCA_016069955.1 of Drepana arcuata. Classification (NCBI taxonomy): domain Eukaryota; kingdom Metazoa; phylum Arthropoda; class Insecta; order Lepidoptera; family Drepanidae; genus Drepana; species Drepana arcuata. Next base: position 59,605 of record JACCPG010003697.1, read on the forward strand.
ATAAAACACTTAAGCCCATCTGAGAATTAGCTTTACGTCACATAAAATACCGCATTTGTATGCGGTATATGAAAAAAAAATTGAAGTCTTGTGACTACAATTTTTATTTTTCATACAACAAAAAATTTAAGTAATTCAGCCTGACGGTAAGCAGTTCATGCCACCTATATTTGCAAGACCAGAGAAGGCAAGGGTTTGAAAGTCTAGAGAGAACTGGCGCTTTACTCTCCTTACCTATCTCAAATTATGTATGTATGTATCGGACCCTCAAGTACGGGGACGTCAAGAGTACTCGAAACCGACGAGCATGTATGAAGAGACTGATGAATGTGGACGAAGCGAAAGAGGTATGTAAGTCTAGAGAGAACTGGCGCTCTGTACTCTCTGCCCACCCCGTTAGGGACTCGGCGTGTTTATATATATGTATGTACAAAAAATCTTTTCCATATTTTTTTAAGTGTCGGCACCTTTGAAATGTCATTAATGCTGGCGCAGATTGCGCGCCAGATAAGTTGCTGTGGTTTACTCTCGGTAATGTCTTCAAATCTGTTGATCTATATCGGATGATAATCCTTTAAAAATAATGCTTATACAGGGTCATCTTTAAATATGCGATTCAATACGATCCCAATCCGAAAACACTGTATCAAAGTATTTATACAAGCGTGAAGATTCACTTAACCCCTACCCACAAGTCACCGCAAGGGTATGCAGAGGTGTGTAGTTTTTGATACCATGGGACAATCCCACACAAATTAGTATAGCCCCAAATAAAGCAAAGCTTGAACTATGGTAACTAGTTAAAGATATACTGGTCTAGTGGTCAGATCTCCTGACTGCGAAACTTGAGGTCACGCATAACACAAGCTTTGCTTAATTTGGGGCTATGTCATTTTGTGTGGAATTATCCCAAGGTATAAGATACTGCTTTAAAACCTATACCAATAAATGCATTCATTGTCTTTAAGCCAACATACGCCCTTAGATGTCGTTACTACCGAGGCCATTCATACAGTATACCTGCGTCATACATCTACTCGTACAAGTGATCAAGTGCTACCATCAATACTTAGAGTGAGAGGGACAAGCTTATGGACGTTATATACATTTGTCTCTTTCGCACTATTGAATGACGATGGGAGTAGTATAACGTGGTAAGGATCAATGTGTAATGACGTATGTATGCCGTCCATGGGTGCCATCAACTCGAGCCCACCGTCACCTATGTACATACGAGCGTATATTGTACACAAAGGTGGTGCTATTTAATGACACCGCTCTTGGTTATACGTTTATTGAGTAACGGCGATGGACTCGCCATCTATAACGTCATCTCTGGCGGAAAGTGGGTATATTATACCTATACACCTCTGCCTACCCCTTCGGGGACCCATGTGGGAAGACGTGAGGATATAGTTGAGGATATATACAATAAGTTGAAACCGCAAACTTCCTATAAATATCTTGTAAGTTTAACCTTTATTTATATTATTAATGTATATATTTAAGCTTAAAATAACATAATATAATATAATATGTAATAGGTATCCTTTTTTTTTTGCATGGAATGAAAGGCTTATTATTATTATTATTATTTTATCCTTTGTTTGCTGTCTCTAGGGAACGTCCAAAGGAACATTTTTTTTCTTTTCTGTTAGAATTTATTCATGACACGGATACAAGTCGTTCAGTCGCATAGGTATATTTTACATAATTTATCTTTTTCAAGTATTAAAATACTCGATGCCACGTACAAAAATTGTTCGTGGAGTATCTGGAGACAATCTAAAGCTGTAGCAGAAGTTAATCGGCCTTTAAATTACATTTAAATAAGGATTATATGTATTTCTTATGCTTATGAACTGCTTGTACGTATGAAGAGACTGATGAATGTGGACGAAGGGAAAGAGGTACATATGAATGTAAATCTGGAGAGAACTGGTTCTCTACCCTCCCTATCTACCCCGTTGGTACAAGAATAAAAAAATTTACGCTCCGCCTTCCACGAATTCCCACAAGGGTTCCCGAAGGGATATCCAGAAGTTTGTAGGTCGGATACACACACCCATATTTCTCCGGAGATTTTTTAGCTGCTCACGTGACAGGTGGCGAGTCAATCGCCGTTTACGAAGTTAGGCATTAGTAGAATAATATATCCTCACGCCTTCCCACAAGGGTCCCCGAAGGGGTAGGCAGAGGTGTATAGGTAATACCCACACACCCACTTTCCGCCAGAGGTATATTAGGTGCCAACGTGACAGATGGCGAGTCCATCGCCGTTACTCAAGCACGACTATACATACGCCTTTGGAATTTCTTCTCAGACGTATGCAGGTTTCCTCACGATGTTTTCCTTCACCGTAAAGCTCGTGGTGTGACTAATCACTGTACTTAAGTTCAGAAAAACTCATTGGTACAGTCGGGATTCGAACTTGCGACCTTTGCGTCGCAGGCAACTGCTCGAACCACTCGGCCACCACGGCATTAGTAGAACCTATTTTAAATATCAGAGAGAAATTAAACAAAATTTATTATTATTTACAAAACATCATGTATACAATTATTGAATTTCGTAACTATAAATGAATAAAATTAAGTTATCGAAACAAAATGGCGAACGTGTATGATTTGATAAAATCTTAATTTCTACTCAAAGTGAAACCAAAAGCGGACAGGTTTAATATAACGTAACGATCTTATTATAACGTTATAAAACACTAGCTGTCCCGCCCAGCTTCGCTCGGGTGAAAAAGTTAAATTGCCCGTAACACGATCGCAGCGCCATCTATCGGGTCCAATTTAATATAGCCTATGTTCACCGGAGATAGTGTAGCTTCCCAACAGTGAAAGAATTTTTCAAATCGGTCCAGTAGTTTTTGAGCCTATTCATTACAACCAAACAAACAAACAAAGTTTTCCTCTTTATAATATTAGTGTAGATGTATGGGATTCGATTAAAATCTGGACTTGAAAGCCTCCTAATCGAATCATTCGTAACTTAACTTGACAGACCGTATGCGCCCACATTAGTAAGATGAAAAAAAAGTTAAGTGCAAATTTGTGTTAGTGTTAAGTATTGATAATTTTAATCATGTAATTAGATATATATTATTATATTTATATTAAATTAGATATATATTAAAACTAGCATTCCGTCCAGGCTTCGCATGGGTGGACACATTTTTTTTATAAAAGAAAATATAGCCAATTTCGCTCAGAGTGAATAAGCTACCTTCACTCGCAAAACCCCAATGGTGAAAGAATTTTTCAAATCGGCCCAGTACTTTTTGAGCCTATTCGTTACAAACATACTTACATACAAATATTTCCTCTTTATAATATTACTATATATATAGATAATAAAGAACCGTAGTGGCTGAGTGTTCGAGTCGCCTGAAACACAAAGATTGCAAGTTCGTATCACGACTGTACCAATTTTTCCGAGCTTAAGTACTGTGATGAGTCTATGAGCTTTACGGTGATGGAAAACATCGAGAGGAAGCCGGCATACGTTTGAGAATAAATACAAATACGCATGTATATGTAGTCGTGCTTGAGTATAGGCGATGGACTCGCCATCTGCTACGTTGGCACCTAAAATAATATCTCCGCGGGAGAGTGGGTATGTTCTACTTACACACCTCTGCCTACCCCTTCGAGGACCCTTTTGGGAGGGCGGGAAGATATATACACCCAGTATACATAACATACAAGTATGGTGAGACAGATTTGCAAGCCGTAATATTGTAAAATAGATTATTTGAAATAAATTGCGCCGAAATGAATAATGCGAACGATAAAATTTTCAGGCTTGCAGAATTTATGAGGGGTCCTTTTGTTTTTTCACTGGCTATGTATTTACGTGAGTCGGAAAGTCACTTACAGGTCACGTGTACCTTCTACCGATAGCGTTGCATCTTAACCTTTCAATGGAGGCGAGAATTACCTTCTACGCAATTTTTTGCAATCAAAACGTCACATTTCAAAATTAGAAGCGAGCCATTATGTCAAAACTGTAAGAAAAATACTTTCCTTTTTTTTTTGCTTTACGACCAGCCAGTGTTTGATATTAAAAAGATTATGTACAGTAAGTATTGTACTGTAAAAGCCATGTCGAATGTATCTCCGCCAAAGCGAAATAAAACTCAACTTTCAGGACTATTTATCAATGCCAAGAAGACAAACGGTATTTAGCGAACCTCCTATCCGGAATCATTAGGAAATTCAAGTGGAACATTTATTTTTCAACAATTTAACAGATTGACTTGCTGAAGGACTTATTTGGAAGAAAGTATTTTCGATAATAAATACTTTTTGACCGACTTCAAAAAAGGAGGGGGTTTCTCAATTCTACGGCACATATATTTTAATATTATAAATGCGAAAGTTTGTCAGTGTATGTATATGTGTGGATATTGTTAGTCAATCACGCCAGAACGACTGGACCGAATTAAGTGAAATTTGGCACAGAGAGAGATTATTAGCTGGATTAACACATATGATATTTTATACTAGAAATAACCAACTAATCAAATATTACGCAGGTGAAACCGCGGGATCGAGATAGTATTTTTAATATAATATAATATATCCTCACGCCTTCCCACAAGGGTCCCCGAAGGGGTAGGCAGAGGTGTGTAGGTAATACCCACACACCCACTTTCCGCCAGAGGTATATCAGGTGCCAACGTGACAGATGGCGACTCCATCGCCGTTACTCAAGCACGACTATACATAGAAAAAAATACCACTTAGGTAAGTTCTAATAGCGACTTAGTTCTAGTGGAATCTAGTAGAAGTCAATAAGGGTCAAAATATTGAACTGTACTAGAATAAAGCAGTTGCATTATCATACACTTTGCATAAAGGATGAACTGCGATTTTGTTTTTTATGTACCACTAACGACCCTCTTCACAAGGGCAGCACTCAACATCTACGGCCTTCGGTCAGTCCCACGGGGCCTAAGGGTCGCCTTTTTGAACTGTTTGAGACGAACGGGTCCACTTTGTTTTTATATAGTTTTAAAGATGGCCGCCTCGGATTTGACCTCTCGTAGAACTTATTTTAAATATCTTAATGCTTTGTATTTAACAAAGCATTTTACAATTTAGTAATCTTGCAAATTCCTTCTAATAAATGCCAGTTTTTTATAGGAAGTTTGTTCTGCTTTCACTAAGAAAAATTCAACCGGATCAAATTTGATTCAAAGGGCTGAAAGTTTTTTCTTATACAACAAGAGTGGCAAACAAGCATACGGCCCACCTGATGGAAAACGGTTACCGTAGCCTATTTACGCTCACGATACCGAAATATCACTTGCGCGTTGCCACTCTGTATTCGGAGAGTTATACTGTGTTGACAGCATAATGGGTTTAATCCCTCTGTTTCCAACACAATGTAACAATCCTCCCCCCCTCCCCAAGGAGCTCATTACTGGAAACCTTATTCACCGCGTAGGAACACAACACAATAAATTGTGTTATTTGGCTACGGATTTCTATAAGGTGGAGGTCCTGCCCCAGTCGGGCAGCTCCGAATTCGAACGGGAAACCCGTTATATACCCATACCTCTCTTGCAGTTTTACAGTAATTAGTCACACCACGAGCTCTACGGTGAAGGAAAACATCGAGGGGAAACCTGCATACGTCTGAGAAGCAATACAAAGGCGTATGTATAGTCGTGCTTGTGTAACGGCGATGGACTCGCCATCTGTCACATTGGCACCTAAAATAAGTCTGGTGGAATTTGGGTGAGTGGGTTCTACCTATACACCTCTGCCTACCCCTTTGGGGACACTTGTGGGAAGGCGTGTGGATTATTTTATTATATATAGTCGCTTAACTGTAGGTAACACCGCGCGGCGAGGTTAGTTAATAATATTTCCACGAAATCACCGTTTTTCGTCCGACTATTAATAAACGACAACGTAAAAAGGAAATAATGAAAACGTCGACAAAGTATTTCATTACGGCATTCTCCTTCTTTATACTTTTGGCCAACGACCAACATTGATACCCAGAGAAACGTGGAACAATACTCAAACAAATGTGGCTAGGGATGCGCTCTCAACCGGAGGATAGATCGATAAAAATTCAATTATACATAATACAGGGTCGGCAACGCGCGAGTGGTGTTGCAAGCGTCCATAGGCGGCGGTAACCGCTTACCATCAGGCGGACCGCATGCTTGTTTGCCACCCATGTGGTATATAAAAAAAAAGTATATAAATTTTAATCGAAGCGAATTAGTCTAGAGATAACTGGCGCTCTACTCGCTCGACCTACCCCGTTAGGGACTGGTGATGATTAGAGTGATGGTATGTCTAAATACTTAAATAAATAAACACATTGGGACAATTTTCAAAAACACAAATGGTCCTAGTTCAAACTTAGCAAAGCTGGTACTATGGAAACTAGACAACGATATACGTACTTATATAGATACATTTTTACATACATAAATAGGTACTTAGGGTATCTAAGAATTAGGTACAAATAATCATGTTCATCACACAAATATTTTGGTAGGATAGAAGACTTAGGTTATAAACGATTGCAACACCAGTCCATACGCACATTGCCGACTCTGCAACCAACGTTGCACACCGTTCTTGAAAAACCACGAGCTTTATAATCAAGGTAAATCTTACGAGGTCGGAAAATGAGAATAAATTCCACCATAAGAGCATTACCAGAGAGAACCTCGTCTGAAACTGTGGTTTATTGGTAGACCGAGACCAATTTTCTTCATGATCGGATCTTGATTTTTATGAGGCTGAGGAATAACTGAAAAATTCCGCCCCGCTTGCCAATATTTTCTCACCATTACTTTTAATGTTGCAAACGTCTATACGCGGAGAAAACCGCTTACCATCAGCCGCATGCAGGTTTGAAACTTAAGTAGTATGGAAAAATTGTCCCAATGTCGATAATCGATGAAGAGATTCGCAAATCAACTGGCGTGAATGAGGGCGTGATTGTAAAGATGAAGAAAGGCATGTTACGTTGGTTTGGACACATAGAAAGGATGAGTGAAGAAAGATTGACGAAACAGATATACAAAGCAAAAGTGTATGCAAGAAGAGGCAGAGGAAGGCCACGTTCCAACTACCTGGATCAAATAGATCGGACTCTGAAGGACGGGAACGTTAAGAGTACTCGAAACCGACGAGCATGTATGAAGAGACGGATGAATGTGGACGAAGCGAAAGAGGTATGTAAGTCTAGAGAGAACTGGCGCTCTATACTCTCTGCCTACCCCGTTAGGGACTTGGCGTGATGATATGTATGTATGTGTGTATGTCGATAATCGATATGAATCCCACATCACTAGCCGCAAAGGTTATGTAATAGGACCATTTGTCTCAATCAGTACCCGGCTACCTAGCCGCTATGTACAAAGTCCATCCTCGGACACAGTATGTACTCCGCTTGGAGTAAATGCTCCTTAGAGTACAGTAATTTTCATTTAGTTAGTCATATATTTCCTTGAAGGATATAGATATCTTTGATGCCGTCCCGAGATACAGAATAGTCGAGTCTGATAAATAGTGCAGAAAGAGCGAACAATATCTGGATTTTATCTCCAAGGAGATTTTAAATTTATTTTTATATTCCAGAAGATATTTTATTCAAAAATGAAATTTAATGAAATACATATAAGTATACATTTCGTTCATCTTCGAAAATCAAAAGTGTGTGTGATGATATGTATGTATGTATGTACATCTTCTTAGCACTCTTCTTTAGAGTTTTTCATCCGTAGCGCACTTTATCGCTGATGATTTCTTTAAGGTTATCATTCAGTTAATACTAACTTCACGCATTCCTACAAGGATCCCCTAAGGGCAGGCAGAGGTGTATCAGTAGTACCCACACGAAACTTTCCACCAGAAATATATTTTAGCTGTCAACGATCACTCTAGCACGACTATGCTCGAGTCTTTTGAATTTCTTCTGAAACGTATGCAGTATGTCACCTCTCGGTGTTTTCCAACATCGCAAAGCTCGTGGTGTGGCTAATCAGTGTACTTAAGTTAAAAAAAACCCATTGCTTCTGTCGGGATTTGAAGTTGAAATCTTTGTATTGTGACCACTACGCCACGGCTCTTTATTAATATATATAAACTATATTCTCAAGATACAGACCCAGCTTAACTTGAAAAAGTTATATCTTTCTACCACCGAACCCTTCGGGGACCCTTGTTGGGAGGCAGCAAGAGAATATAATAATATAATTTTCTTGCTTAGAACAGAGGCCATAAACTGACAAAACCCACGTTAAACTACACTGACGCTATTCTTGCCAGCAAGAGCAAGCTGACAGAGAATAATGAAAGTGGACGAAGCGAAAGAAGTATGTAAGGATCGTAGCAAGTGGAAAGAAGTGGTCTCTGCCTACCCCTACGGGAAAGAGGCGTGATTATATTATTATTGTTAAGAGCAAGCTTTCATCACTTTATCGGATACCTGAAACATCTACTTTATTATTATCTCACCGACAATTTATTATCTTAAAGCACTCTGTAATATATTTTACGAAACTGAATCTAAGACTTCAAAAGTATAAAGTTTACAGCTAATTATTCCAAGCTTCCGATAGCCACGAAATATCGTTAAGTTTTAGTTATGATGGAAACATACTGTTAACACTCAAGGGTGATGTATAAAACCTTCCACTTTAAGCGAAAAGCTATATTTTACCTCGACGGGTAGGCAGAGGGATAATAGTACTATTTTTTTTATCGGAAATAAATGTATAGAATAGTTTGTGCCCGCGGTTTCATTCACGTACTACTTTTTTTTAATGGGTTTCCACACGATATTTTCCGTTGCTGTAATGTTCGTGATCTGATAAATCGTAGTACTTAAGTTAAAAGACTCTAAGCTACAAACCTTGAGTTTTTTTAACAGATTTCTAAAGTTAACACATTTATATATTACAGCATCTACCTAAAGCAATCTTTAAAATTAATTATAAAGTGGTCTGCTTTGCGTTTAGTCCCACCTTATCGGGAAAACGGCAATAAATAATGCTAGTGAGCTAACAAGGCTGATTTATAGGCTGTCTACGAGTACACTCTATACATTTAAATGCGACTAACATATTCTGTCTTATTTACATACCTTGTTGATATATTAGGAAACGGTAAATAGGTCGCGCAAACGCTCATATATATGTATGTATTCGCGGGATAAGCAACGCGGCGCTTGACATTTCTTTTTTTTAACATATATGTCACTGCTAGGTAAAAGTCACTTTCTATAATGCCTGATCAATCACAATATGTTTTTATTTTTCTTATATTAGTTTTTGTCTCGTCTTCTCTCTTAACTTGTTAATCGATTCTATTAACAGTTTTTATTAATTACTTACATATTATATGTGTGTCTAGTGTTTAGTCACACACACCACGAGCTTTACGGTGAAGGAAACATCGAGAGGAAACTGCATACGTCTGAGAAGAAATTCAAAGGCGTATGTAGTCGTGCTGGAGTAACGGCGATGGACTCTCCATATGTCACGTTGGCACCTGAAATCTATCTCTCAGGGATAGTGGGTGTGTAGATACCACTGCCTACCCCTTGGGGGACCATTGTGGGCGGCGTAAGGATTGTATATACCAAAGTCTTCGTAAATATTTTCAATGAATTTCTAACGACAAAGTAATCTAGAAGTGTCTTGTTATGTTAAGCGAGAATAAGCTGACATTGAAAGACGGAGATTTGAGCTAATGCCAATCCATAAAATAACCATTAAATCCCAGCTAGCACGGAAAATATTTCATATACAATTGGATTCCGGGGTTTTGCGGTTGGATTAGGTACCTACGAGTAACGTACGGGTGTTATTCCGGGCAGTGAATGTACCCTTGCTTTAGAAATTGTAAATAATGTTAACATATGGTGACAATAGATGGCGCTAAATTGTTTTCGAACAGGCTATGACGGAGTTCCTTCTTCTTGTTTCTACTTTCGACTAATCATAATAAATCCTCATTGCGGTATATTTAATTCTCAAATTCCCTACAAGTATGGATCCTGAACGAATTGTGACCCTTAATTGTAGGTTCTTCAAACTTCAACTCCGGTTAGTTGATAAAAAAGGTGAAAAACAGGAAAAAATAACCGTCAAACCGTCATAGAGAGAACCCTAACTTTTTAATGAAAAAAATTGGTCAAGCATTTTAATTCCGAATTCCTAGTAGTTGAGCGTTGAACACATGCGAGATATCAAAAAGTAGTAATCGCGCTGTGATAGTGATAGCCTTGTGCAATTGACACCATGCCGCGGCTTATACTGAAGTGATTTTAAAAATAGGTTTCATTTACTTTAAGGGACAGTCAGCAGAAGAATCATTAGATTTATTTAATTTCTTTCCACAAGAGTCTGAAGAGTCAGGCAGGAATTGCACCCTGGTTTTCTTAATGCTCTTCCCAAGGCCGCGCCCAAGGCAGCGCCACAGGCAAATTGTGAATATAAACCATTCTCGAATCCACCTAAAGAAAAACAGAAAATTTCATTAAAATCGGTCGAGTCGTTTACGATTCTATAAAGGACAGACAATCATTCATCATATATATGAAGGTGAAGGAAAACATCGAGAGGAAACCTGCATACGTCTGAGAAGAAATTCAAAGGCGTATGTATAGTCGTGCTGGAGTAACGGCGATGGACTCGCCATCTGTCACGTTGGCACCTAATATACCTCTGGCGGAAAGTGGGTGTGTGGGTATTACCTATACACCTCTGCCTACCATTTCGGGGACCCTTGTGGGAACGCGTGAGGATAACTAACTAACTATTGTCGTCATGTGTGGATTACTCAAACATAGCCTGTATTTGAATTGCAAACTAAAGTATAACTTTATTTATTACGAGTAGTCTGGATTTATACAATTTCTCATATTACTTCTTGTTCGAGGCAACCATCAGTTGACATCCAATATATTAGTTGAGAACATTATATTGTAAGGATCTGTTCAGTCGTGGTTACTGTTAGCCTTATCCTTACTAATATTATAAATGTGAATGTAAGTATGTTTGTTACGCTTTCACGTAAAAACTTCTTAACCGATCGTCATAAAACTTTGTACACATATTCTCGGAGGTATTAGAAGTAACATAGGATACTTTTTGTTGAAGAAAAATAATTTTTTTTACGAAAGGTAAAAAAGCTGTCTACGCCGACGAAGTCGCGGGCACAGCTAGTAATATTATAAATGAGTTTGTTAGGATGCTTATTACTCAATCACGCCAGAATGGCTGAACGGAATTGGATGAGGCTCAGAGATAGATTACATATCAGCTGGGCTAACGGTTGTCATATAGAATATGTTTTGTTCCAAAAAAGAATACATATTCCAATAAAATCATATTTTGAGCGAGGGAAACCGCAAGTATCAGCTATTATAATAATATATCCTCACGCCTTCCCACAAGGGTCCCCGAAGGGGTAGGCAGAGGTGTATAGGTAGTACCCACGCATCCACTTTCCGCCAGAGGTATATTAGGTGCCAACGTGACAGATGGCGACTCCATCGCCGTTACTCAAGCACGACTATACATACGCCTTTGAATTTCTTCTCAGACGTATGCAGGTTTCCTCTCGATGTTCTCCTTCACCGTGAAGCTCGTGGTGTGACTAATCACTGTACGTAAATAATAAATAAATAATAAATAAAGTATCAGCTAATTATAGATAATTATGTTAAATTGCGCCTTCGGGAAGTGGAAAAAAAGTTGTTATCACATTTTAACCGACGACGAAGGTTCTCAATTCTCGAGTGTATTATTTTGACAATTGGGAAAGTGGTAGAAATGGTAGTTGTCCTGTTTGAACTCAGTGTTTGAAGATCGGGAAGTGGAAAACGACGTAGTGGTCATGCTTGACAGTTGCCAAAGTGAAAAACACTAGTTGTGATATTTGACATTTGACAATTAGTACAGTGGAAAAAAGTACCTAACTGCTAAGCTTGACAGCTGTCTTGGTAATTCTCTCAAGTGTGTTCGCAAAGCATTCTTGCGACTCGGTTTAAAGTTTATGGATTTGAATGAAGTGAGTGTAAAAATATAATTACGTCATTCACTTGTCACTTTACAAATTGGATCGATTTTACTGTAAAACGGGCAAAAATTTCATGCAATAGAAAATAAAAGTCTGTTTTCAACCTTAAATCCTAACATGGTTGATGAGGATTTATTTTACAAAGAGCTAAAAGATTCAAGAATGTCATAAAGATTCGGCGCGTTCGTATATTTTATTAAATATTTGTTCATTTTAAAAATAAACGCTTACGAAAATAACGGCGTCGTTTAAAAGTAATACACGTAAAGGACATTGCCACATAAAAATAAAACTTGTATACAAGAAAATAGCAACATTCAACCGAGCTGTATTTCATAAAAATACGCATCCTCAAAGAAACCACCCGTGCTTTCAAGTCGAGATCTTAAGGTACTTTCATATCAGAACGCAAGTTGTTTAAATATTAAATAACCTCAAAGACCTTTCTCGTCGCATAAGCCTTAAGGTGAATATACTCACTCCTCCCCACAAGGGTCCCCGAAGGGGTAGGCAGAGGTGTATAAGTAGTACCCACACAACCAGTTTTCGCCAGAGATATATTTTAGGTAACAACGTGACAGATGGCGAGTCCATCGCCATAAATCAAGCAACACTATACATACGCCTTTGAATTTGTTCTTAAATGTATGAAGGACATTTCGATGTTTTCCTTCATCGTGACTAATCACTTTCAGAACTTTTTCAGAACTCATTGGTACAGTTGTGATTCTTTTACATTTCAGCTCTTAAGGAATAATCCTATTATTAACTTAGGCAACTCCACTACCACGTCTTTATAAATATCGCTAAACGAAATCAAATCTTTCAATCACAATACAGTGAAAATATATTTTCGGTCATAAATTTTCCTATTGAATCGTTCGACGCAAATCTATAAAAACGTGTACATTTTCAAATTTTTACTAGCCATTTCGAGATGATCGAACGGCATTCTATCTTCACTTTACGTGGTTTTAAAATTGAATGTTAAGAATGCGTTCCATGTGTAAGGGCTTTACGAGGGAAGTTTACAACTCTAAAGCATAAAGAATGATTATTTTGATGCTAGCTTTATAAGCTACAGTCTTTGTTAAAGATGACGGGGGAAAACAACCCGGGTATTCCAAGCGGTAATAGATGACAAGCGGATATACAAACTAATGTTAAATATGCGAAAGTGAATATGTTCGTGTAATACCGCTTTAATGTGTTAACTACTCAACCGATCTTCATGAAATTCCATATACGTTGTCGCAGAGGAAGACCACGTTCAACTGTCTGTAACTGTAATATATGTAATAAACTGTAAATGTAAACTGTAACGGTAAATCGCTCGAAACGTCAAGAGTACTGATGTAGTCCTCAGGTTTAAGTCAAGAGTATAAAACCGACGAGCCTAAGACGAGACGAAGAGACGAACGAGACGAGACGAGAGAAATCGGCGAGCATGTAAGCATAAGGCTTCCAGTAATGAGCTCTTTGGGCAGGGGGAGGTTGTTATATTGTGCTGGCAGCAGAGGGAATAGTCATATGATGCTGTCACACAGTATAACTCTCCGAAAACAGAGTGGCAACGCCCAAGTGATACTTCGGAATCGTTAGCGTAAATGGGCTACGGTAACCGTTTCCCATAAGGTGGGCCGGGTCGTGCTTATTTGGCTTGCTTGTAGTTAAAAAAAAAGAAAGAAAAAAGAAGAGAAAGTGAAAGAGGTAATTTCTAAAGAGACCTGGCGCTCATTTCTTTCTGCGTAACCCACGAGGAATTCGAGTCGAAATTCTATGTAGGTAAGTACGTTGCTAGATTTACATTACTTTCAACCAGGAAAATGTACTACTGACAAAATCTACAATAACAGGAATGACTTCGCAGCGAAAAATTGGTTGGTAACTGTGTCACGAAGTTTGATTAAAACGACTATCGCCACGTTACTATCTTTTCATTACTCCGACGGAAATATTATTAGGCGCTTTGCTAGCCTCCGCTTGAGACTGGTCTCTAATGTATATTCTAACACGAACTTTTGCGGCGATGTAGTGTATGTATGTATATTCTATGTATTCGATGTAATGTATATTCTAACATGGACTTTTGTAGTATCAAGTTTTTCAAAAAGCTAACGAAAGTATTTACGGTAGTGACGAAAAATTTTGGTGTATATAATGTTTCTAGACCAAATTAGGGACGTCTTGAAAAAAGGTCAGGTCAACAGTACCCTAAACCGAAGAGCATGTATGAAGAGAATAATGAAAGTGGACGAAGCGAAAGAAGTATGTAAGGATCGTAGCAAGTGGAAAGAAGTGGTATCTGCCTACCCCTACGGGAAAGAGGCGTGATTATATGTATGTATGTATATAATTTTGTCTGTATTCGAGCAAAATTTTAAAAACCTAGACAGATTATGACGAAACTTTCACAACTAGCATAATAAGCGGTAACCTAGACTACTTTTCTATATATTTATAAGTGAATGTTTGTCTGTATGTCAATGAACTAACTCCTCTTAAACAGCAGTACTCATGAACATTTTTTGTTGTATGTCTTCAGATGGATTCGAGAATGGTTAAGATTCACAATGAACCCGATAGGTGGCGCTGCGATCGTGTTTCAGGATATATTAACATTCCACCCAGGCGAAGCTGGGAGGGGCAGCTAGTATTTTATATTAACTTCACTAATAAAATAATAATATAATATAGTATAGGAGTTCTTCGGTCCGGTTATCGCTCGCTGCCAACCCTGCAGGAATCTTTTTACATCCTTCCCGAAGAACTCCAAGCTGTACCAGGGAAAACCTCAACGGGAAGCTCATTCCACAGCCTGAGCGTTCGCGGAGGAAACTCCTTTGGAACCGCGCAGTGCGTGACCTTTGTGGTTCCAAGTTATGTCGATGAATTCCCCGTCGATGGCGGGAGCTGTGATGGTAGAAGTAGGATTTTTTGTTCCTAAAATAAACCTAGATTATAACAAATGAAATCGATTTTTACGCGAACCGAGCGCACAGCTAGTGCTCCAATATAAGTCAAAGTGCTTCCTTTCAATGGCCAAGATTGACGACTCGCATTTCGTTCACCGTATTAGGCCGTAAAGTGAGGTTCTAAAGAATCCTTTGTAAAATCCTGAGATAGCTTCTTCTAAGCACGGACATTTTAGAAGCTAATCTTGAGGACGCCTTTTGAGAGAAATGTTAGAATGAAAATGGAGTCTCAAAGGGTTAATGTTGTAACTTAATTATTTTATTATTAAAGTTTATATTCTTATATTTAATATTTTTATTATTTAAGCTTCTCTTTCTGCCTACCTCATGAAGGTCTCGGTGTGGATGATTTAAATGTCATATTATTTATACGGTGAAGGAAAACATCGAGAGGAAAACGGAATCCGTTGGAGAAGAAACTCAAAAGCGTATAGTCGTCCTTGAATAACGGCGATGGACTCGCCATCTGTTTACGTTGGCACCTAAAATTATGTGTGGCAACTACCTATAAACTTATTTTATTAATTTTTATTTGTCTGTCTGTCTGTTTCTTCCGGTTAATCTCCGAAACAACTGGATAGATTTTGCCGGGACCTTTTACTGGCAGACAAGTGATGTAAAAAAAGAAGAACTTAGGCTACTTTGATTTTAGAAACGAAACATTAACTTTTTTGTTAAATTCCACGCGGACGAAGTCGCGGACACGGCTCGTGTTATTATAATAATATATAATATAATATATCCTCACGCCTTCCCACAAGGGTCCCCGAAGGGGTAGGCAGAGGTGTATAGGTAGTACCCACACATCCACTTTCCGCCAGAGGTATATTAGGTGCCAACGTGACAGATGGTGAGTCCATCGCCGTTACTCCAGCACAACTATACATATGCCTTTGAATTTCTTCTCAGACGTATGCAGGTTTCCTCTCGATGTTTTCCTTCACCGTCAAGCTCGTGGTGTGACTAATCACTGTACTTAAGTTCAGAAAAAACTCATTGGTACAGTCGGGATTCGAACTTGCGACCTTTGCGTCGCAGGCAACTGCTCGAACCACTCGGCCACCACGGCTTATTATTATTGTAATATGTTAATAAGTACTGCTGCATTACTCTTTAATTTTCAATACATCGTTGCATACAAATTTGTCTTTGGTGGGTGATGCGCCTTGCATTAAGCACGATAGTTATTCCCAGCTGAGTGATTCATTGACGACGTATATTTTCGTACAAATTACGAGTTCTCTGCTGTTCAGTGTTCGCGGTACGGTCAGTGATTTAGGTACACATTATTATAATTTTCTCCGTGCTGTGCCGTGATGGCCGGGTGGCTTGAGTCGTCGACTGTAACACACCAATTGCAAGTTTGAATCCTGACTTCACTAATGAGTTTTATGAACTTAAGCACATTGAATAGTCAGACCACGAACACTGCTATTCATACGTTATAAATAGTCGTGCTTGAGAAACGGCGATGGTCTCGCCATTAAGCACGTTGGCACCAAAAATATATCGGTGAAAAGTGGGTGTTTAGGTACTACCTGCACACCTTTAAAGCTTAAACCTGTGAGAACTTAGTAAGGACACAATTCATTGTCATTAAACTATCTGAATTTTCCCGCGTAATCATATTAGGGGCTCAAACAAGACTCAAGATCCCAAGAATTACTATAAAATATATAATACTAGCTGTCCCGCCCAGCTTCGCTCGGGTGAAAAAGTTAAATTGCCCGTAGCACGAACGCAGCGCCACCTATCGGGTCCAATTTAATATAGCCTATATTACTCGTGGATAATGTAGCTTTCGAATGGTGAAAGAATTTTTAAAATCGGTCCAGTAGTTTTTGAGCCTATTCATGACAACCAAACAAACAAACAAACAAACAAAGTTTTCCTCTTTATAATATTAGTGTAGATAAAGACTATATGAAAGATATCTCTTATGTGGTAAGCAACAATCGCCCTTAAACTCAAGGAAAATGACATTAAAAATGCAAATAGCTTTTGCGTACCACTAATAAAACCTTGTCGCGTAATTAATCGTGGATGCAATTTAGATCGTACAATCAACCCTGTTGTGGGGTTAAATTATAGTTAGTGTGTGTGTAGTTCCCATATTCAGGGTGCAATATAAAAATTTACAGTTACTCAAATGTGTTCCTAATTGACACACCTGTGACCTTATTTTCACTGTGCTGTTAACTTCTCTAAGAATGGGAACAAACCCGTTAAACACTGAAGTGAGTATTTATAATAATAATATCGAATCCTTCCCCCAAGGGTCCCCCAAGATATTGACTATTTGAGTATTAAGGTTGTATTTTGTTATACTTTTTTTTTTTTATACATCAAGAGTGGCAAACAAGCATACGGCCCACCTGATGGGAAACGGTTACCGTAGCCTATTTACGCTCACGATACCGAAGTATCACTTGCGCGTTGCCACTCTGTGTTTGGAGAGTTATACTGTGTTGGCAGCATAATGGGTTTAATCCCTCTGCTTCCAACACAATGTAACAATCCTCCCCCTACCCAAGGAGCTCATTACTGGAATCCTTATTCACCGCGTAGCGCCACACACAAAAAATGAGTTATTTGGCTACGGACTTCAGTAAGGTGGAGGTCCTGCCCCAGTCGGGCAGCTCCGAATTCGAACGGGAAACCCGTTATGCCCGACCTCTCTTGAGGAGCTATGTACATACAAATTTCCAGTACAAATTCAGAGAAATGAGTTCAATGGCGCCATCTGGTGTAAAATGCCGAGACTAATCACTGTTCCAATTATGAATTAAACATTCTCTACATACTAGTGTACTATTTTTGTATCTAATAAGTTGACATTAACAGGAGTTCATTCGCAGTTTGTTAACCCAAATTGTGGGTGTCGACAATTTTAAATGTTTGTGTGCTATTTCTTTGTCGTGTGATCACTTTTCACACATACTTTACACAGATCATACATACAATGTGTGTTTTTTTACCGCTGGATTCTTACTACAGATGTTTATCCATTCCAAATTCAAATTCTAATATTACCCAACTGTCGGGACACAGGAATTGCATCTATATTTTTTTCCATATAATTTTAATTTCACATTCCACAAGTTCGATTCTAGACTGTACCAATTACTTTTTTGATCTTAAGTTCAGTGATTAGTCACACCACGAGCTTTACGGCGATGGAAAACATCGAGCGGAAACCGGCATATGTCTGCCTCTCCATCGATGGACTCGCCATCTGTCACTCAATTTGTTGGCACCTAAAATTATATGGTGGAAAGTGGTTGTGTGGGTACTATCTAGACACCTCTGCCTACCCATCTGGGAAGACGTGAGTATATGAGATATTGTATAAAAAAATACAGTTATAATTTAATACTAAACTCATATTTCTATATACATATGTAAATAAATTCAGGTATTTATACGAAGTACTTGGCTTCAAATAAAACAGAATTGTCAAAAGCAAGCTCGTTGTGACTTCCATCAGTTGTTCAAACTCAAGTCGGGCCACGAAATAAGCGTTGACTGACGCAGTACAAAGAACATATAATAGCGATTTTCTATATTAATATTATAAAGAGGAAAGATTTGTATGCAAGTATGTTTGTAACGAATTGGATTAAAAAGTACGGGGCCGATTAAAAAACCATCTTTCGAATGCTACATTATCACTGATTAATGTAGTCTATTTGATTTGCCAAAATGTTTAAAAAAAAATCTCCCGTGCGAAGCCGGGACGAGCCGCTAGTCTGGAATAAAACAGATCCTATCTATTAATCTAGCTAATAATTGATCTCTATGCTTAATATCATCCAATTCCGCTTGGCCGTTCTGGCGTGATTGATTAACAAACATCCATACATCCTCACACATTTTCGCATATATAATATTCTAGTAGGAAAGATTTAACAAGGCTGCTGGCCAAAATTCTGCGGGCCAAAAAAATATGCTAGCTATAGATTTACTTCAGAACAATGACTACGCTAATAAGGTCAGCAGAGGCGTTGTGGCCTAGTGGTTCGAGTAGTTGGCTGCAACACAAAGATTCGAATCCCGACTATACAACACAGGTGGTAAACAAGCATGCGGTCCGCCTGATAGTAAGCGGTGACCGCTGCCTATGGATGCGTGCGTACAACAGGAGGATTTCTCACGCACTGCCAACCCCGCAGGAATCTTTTCACACAATCCATGCTGTACTCTCCAGGGAAAACCTCAACGGGGAGCTAATTCCACAGCCTGAGCGTTCGCGAAAGGTAACTCCTTTGGAACCGCGTAGTTCGACCTTTGTGGTTCCAAGGTATGGGGATGAATTTCCCGTCGATGGCGGGAGGTGCGGTGGTTGGTTTTTGGTCAATCTTTATCTTTTTGCTCATACCCTCTTCGAAGTTAAAAATCCCGCTTATTTAATGGCCCCATCAGACCCTGAATGAAACTGTATCGAAGCAAGTTTGAAGCACGCAACTTTTAATAGAAACCGCCGAACCCACCGTCTAAACCGTGTCTTCGTCATTTGATACCGAAATAGTTTAAGTCAAATAGCTCGGTTTGAACGGAACGACGAATTCAGGCATAGTTTGAACAAATCGAATTAAGACATAGCCGCGTTAATGGACAAACATATCGTCAGAATGTATGGAGTTTGCGATCGCGATGTATGACCACGTGTATGATACGTACGATGTAAGCATCTCGTATATTTCTACTTGTTTTCTTTTTCTTCATATCATCACGCCGAGTCCCTAACGGGGTAGGTAGAGAGTATATAGCGCCAGGTCTCTCTAGACTTACGTACCTCTTTTGCTTCGTCGACATTTATCAGTCTCTTCATACATGCTCGTCGGTTTCGAGAGCTCTTTTTAAATGTTCTTATGCTCAAGCTTTCACACAAAGGTAGGCAGAGGTGTATAGGTACCCACATACCCACTTTCAGGAAAACGTCGAGCGGAAACCTGCATAGGTTTTAGAAGAAATTCGAAGGCGTATTTATTGTCGTGCCAGATACGGCGATGGACTCGCCACCCGTCACGTTGGCACCTGAAATATACCTCCGGCGAAGTGAGTGTGTGGCTTCTAAAGGCCTTTTCCTACATCTTCGAGGACCCTTGTGAAAGGCATGAAGATACATTAAATAAAAATACTCCTTAATATTTCTTGTCCACGAGAAAAAGGCCAATCCTAATATAATTTTACAAGTGCCAATATTTGTCACAACAAGTGTTGCAACTTTCTCCCCTAAGCCGTTTCGCTAATATCTATTCGCAGCACGTATATCCAACTTGACCTTTGTTAAAGTATGGCAACATTAAACTTTTGATGTTAATTCGCTTGCAAACAAGCTCGGAGCAAATGGTAGATTTAGCGGTTAGACTATTTTAAACAGAGCTACAGCTATTTATCCAGTATACCTCCTGCCTACCTCCTTGGTGACATTTATGAGGAGGTCAGAACATACGTTATATAATACGTGGTGTTACTCATAGACATGACTTAAAAAGTTTTTTATACGACAAGAGTGACAAACAAGACAAAGCAAAAATTCTGCGACGTATGTACGTATAGTTGTGCTTGAGTAATCACCTGCGAAAAGTTGATAGCAGCGATATATAGACACATACACAACTATAATACACATGATTTTGGATGTCCTATCAAACGTATGGAGGTTTCTTTAAATGATTTTTCTCATGGATGCTTGTTACTCAGCCACGCGAGAACAAATGAGCGGAATTGGATGACGTTTGGCATAGAGATAGATTTTTTGCCAGGTTACATACATACATATCATCATGCCGAGTCCCTCACGGCGGTGAGAGAAGAGCGCCAGTCCTCTCTAGACTTACATGCCTCTTTCTCTGGATATAGAATATATTCTAGGAAAAATCCGAATGGGATTTATCGCGGGCGTAACCGCAGGGAATAGCTAGTACAATACGTGCACTGAATGAGTAGGATCATCTCCAGGTATTACGTTGCGTCGATAGATGGCGATAGTTGTTTACCACACATAAGTACATACATTCATTCATTTCTACATATTATCACGCCGAGTCCCCAACGGGGTAGGCAGAGAGTATAGAACGCCAGTTCTCTCTAGACTTGCATACCTCTTTCGCTTCGTCTACATTCATCAGTCTCTTCATACATGCTCGCCGGTTTCGAGTACTCTTGACGTTCCCGTCGTCCATACATACACGATATTCAGAAACAATTAGCCGTTTCATACTTAATCGCAATTCCCTACTTTTACTAATCAAATTGAGGTTGAAAGCTTAAATACATGGAGTAATATAAACAGGATTATTGGTTGGTGAGATAATAAAAAGGAATTATGGTTATTTCAGTGTATTTACTGAGTGAGAAAAACCAACACGTGTCCATGAGTAGCCACGTCTTCTGTAGTTTCTGACCTAATGTATGCGTGATTATTCCTGACAGTTTGTTGTGTATTTAGGTGTCGTAAATAAAAAAAGACTACACCTAACTACGCAATTTAGGAGTCTGCAACAAAAACAGCGTGTGGCTACACCTCTGCCAACTTTCTGGGATCCTTGTGGGAAATCGTGAAGATTTTATAATCGCGCCATCGCCATCCCACAAAGGTCTCCAAAAGGGTAGGCAGCGGTGTGTAGGTAGTACGCACTCACCCACTTTCCACCAGAGATATATTATAGGTGCAAGCGTGACAGTTGGCGAGTCCATCGCCGCTATTCAAGCACGATTAATGTACGCTTTTGAATTTCTTCTCAAACGTATGCTAGTTCCCTCTCGATGTTTTCCTTCACTGTAAAGCTCGTGGTGTGACTAATAACTGTACTTCAGAAAAACTCATTGGCATTCGAACTTGTAAACCATGTGTTGCAGGCATCTATTCGAGCCACTCGGCCACCACGGCTATTGATTTTATAAAATCAGCAATCATATGTATTCATTTAAGAGAAGTAGGGCATAACGGGTTTCCCGTTCGAATTCGGAGCTGCCCGACTGGGGCAGGACCTCCACCTTATAGAAGTCCGTAGCCAAATAACACAATTTATTGTGTTGTGTTCCTACGCGGTGAATAAGGTTTCCAGAAATTAGCTCCTTGGGGAGGGGCGAGGATTGTTACATTGTGTTGGAAGCAGAGGGATTAAACCCATTATGCTACCAACACACTGCAACTCTCCGAACACAGAGTGGCAACGCGCAAGTAATACTTCGGTATCGTGAGCGTAAATAGGCTACGATAACCGTTTCCCATCAGGTGGGCCGTATGCTTGTTTGGCACTCTGGTTGTATAAAAAAAAAACATATATTTTGCTGTTGTCTGCGCGCGATTGAAACCCTAACATAGCGTTCGGTGAGCCGATCTCTAAGCCAGCTTTATTTAACCCACAATGTACTTTATACAGTCAAAATATTATTAATAGGCCTAGATGGGCACTTATAAAACGTCAAAAAAGGTGCACGCTTCGAGTTGGTCGTTTCCATGGAGAAGAGCCGGCAAGAAACTCCATGGTTACTCTTTTAAATTGATTTGGTATTACAATATTATTGTTACAGTGTGTACGTTAACAATAAAAAAGCTAAAGTGTTGTGATTCTAATAAAGGTTGCATTTAGGTGAGCGCTAAGAGGATAGGCAATAATCCTGAATTGTAACAGTACAGGTTTATTTTCTTCTTAAATATAGCTTGGGTTTCTATTTACCAGGGATTTTGGTTAAGTAAGCGAAGGATCTACGGTAATTTTATGATAATTATAATATTACTAGCTGACCCGGCAGACTTCGTACTGCCTCAATCGATAAATAAAAGACCTAAACTTTTGTAAAAATTAATTTCAAAACAAACAAAACGTATTGAATAAAAAAGCATTTTTTTTATGAAGCATGAAGTTTTATTATTATTTTCGACACATTATGTATTTATTTCTTTGCCACAAATCTCCGTGTTCTGAAGTGCGACAGAATGATTGACATAATAGTTGGTTGTCAAATCTAATGTCAAATATTATGGTGCGTTCAGAAACTTAATTTGTGGCAAAACTTTTATCAAACTTATTCGAAATTATTCGTTTTTTTTCGCCTTTTAAACCTTCCCTAGACCTCCACGAACATATCAAGACTAAGATAAGATAAATCCGTTCAGCCGTTCTCGAGTTTTAGTGAGACTAACGAACAGCAATTCATTTTTATATATATAGATGATAGAAGATATATCTTCACGTAGGCAGAGGTGTGTAGTTAGAGCCCATATACCCACGTTACGCCAGAGATATTAGACCTATGAGAATGGAGATTTGTATGAAATTTCAAAATATAATGTTATACATTTTTTATTTCGGCTAATCAAAGTACTAGTCCATTCATCTATTAAATTGTACCATTTTATCTGCTAATTTTGTGCCCTGTCATATATTTCAGCAACTATTTAATTTTATAAGGCTGCTTGATGTGGACGGAGCGAACTTCTCTTCTGGCGCAAGCTGGAACTCTATTCTCTCTGCCTACCCCGTTAGGGACTCGGCGTGATTAAATTTCCTAAAACACGATCGCAGCGCCACCTACCCGGTGCAATTGTGAATCTAAACCATTCTGGATTCCTCCTGAAGACACAGACAGTTTCATTAAAATCGGTCCAGGCGTTTAGGAGGAGTTTACTGAAATACACACGCACAGAAGACATATCTATCTTACTAATATAATATGTATGTATGTATTTATGTATGTATGTATGTATGTATGTATACAAATAGAATATTAAAACGAAATAAATGGGGCATGCGTGAACAGAGATGAAGTTTAAACTTCACCGATAAATGGGGCGTGAGGAAATGAACTCTTTGAAAGTAGTTACCTACATGCATACTCAAGTAATGGGAATTTGATGAGCTAACACAAGTTTTCCTAAGAAACTTTTTCTAGTAGCACTATATATACAGTTTAAGTAGCCGTAGTGGCCGAATGGTTCGAGCAGTTGCCTGCGACACAAAGACCGCAAGTTCGAATCCCGACTGTACCAATGAGTTTTTCTGAACATAAGTACAGTGATTAGTCACACCACGAGCTTTACGGTGAAGGAAAACATCGAGAGGAAACCTGCATACGTCTGAGAAGAAATTCAAAGGCGTATGTATAGTCGTGCTTGAGTAACGGCGATGGACTCGCCATCTGTCACGTTGGCACCTAATATACCTCTGGCGGAAAGTGGGTGTGTGGGTATTACCTATATACCTCTGCCTACCCCTTCGGGGACCCTAAGCTTAGCTGGTTAGCTGACCTCTACACCGCATAAGGAATACTCCTGCCAAATTTCAAGTCAATCGGCCTTATAGTACCTGAGATTTCGTGATGAGTGAGTTCACAAATGGGATCTCCTTTATATATATGGATAAGGGAAAATAATTAAATAAGTCATCAGCAGTAAAAGGACTTGCTTTTCCCTTTGAAATAGTAACCCAACCCAGCCTCTAAAATGGAATCAATTTCCTTCCGACAAAGGCAGATAGTAGCCTGATGGCATCATTTAAAGGTATACCGGATAATCCTAGGGTCAAGGACATAATCTGCCCGCCCGCCCTAATAGACCATCGGGCGGAAACGATAATCGAACACCCTCTTAACCGTTACACAGGTTATACGGAGTGTTCTAGTTGCAGCCAGTTACATGTTGTACAAAAAAAATATATTTTAATTTTGAAATTCGAACTTGAAAAGAACGAGTGTCTAGTACCTGCCAGATTAATTTACTAAAAGAAAAAAAATATATACGAACGTGAACAAAAGAGTATGCCTGGCAATTAAAAATAGCCGTGGTGGCCGAGAGTTCGAGCAGTTGCCTGCGACACAAAGGTCGCAAGTTCGAACCCCGACTGTACCGATGAGTTTTTCTGAACTTAAGTACAGTTATTAGTCACACCACGAGCTTTACGGTGAAGGAAAACATCGAGAGGAAACCTGCATACGTCTGAGAAGAAATTCAAAGGCGTATGTATAGTCGTGCTTGAGTAACGGCGATGGACTCGCCATCTGTCATGTTGGCACCTAATATACCTCTGGCGGAAAGTGGGTATGTGTGTATTACCTATACTCATCTGCCTACCCCTTCGGGGACCCTTATAGGAAGGCGTGCGGATATAGAATACATTTAGTACCCCAAGTGAAAATTTTAAAACGTTTGAATTTTATTGAAATGAGAACGCGGAATAAACACTTTATTTACTGCTATGAGTCAAAGTGAAAAAGAAAGAAAACGTTGATTAAATGATTTCGAAATACGAACGTTGAAGCGCATTACTTACCTACTTATCTATGTAGGTATGTATGTATAATAGAACGCAGTCCCTCACGGAGTAGGCAGAAAGAGTGCAAGTTTTCTCCATTCTTACATATCTTTTTGGCTTCATACACATTGATGAACCCCTCTTTACATGCTCGCCGGGAACGAGTACTGATGCCAATAAAGTAAATCCGTATATAAAATAATAAATATCAGCAACTTATGAATTCTTATCAATAATATGATATCCGAGTGTTGAACAAACCTGTCGGCGAAGCCAGAGGTTGCGGGTTCGATTCCCAACTAATCGAACAAGCTTCATCATGGGAAGTGGTTTAATACACTAATAAGGTTTCACGAAAACATTGAAATCAATAATTCTTTTCACACAAAAACACCATCCTGTATAAGCCGAATTACTGACGCTAAACGCTCGGCGTATGCTGGCTATCGGCCTGTATACGGTGAGTTCCAATATACAGGGTGTATCAGCGCTACATGCGCGGCAGGGCCCATTATTGTATTTGAGCTCGAACACGTATTTATTTCTACACGAGCTACTCGCCAGTAGGGTTGCCACATTTTTTTTGACACAATTCTGCACAAATAATGCCAACCCTAATTCTACTTCGCATTTATAATATAAGTAGGGTAGGTAGGTAATATAAGTAGGGCAGAGAGTATAGAGCACTAGTTCTCTCTAGACTTACATACCTCTTTCGCTTCGTCCACATTCATCAGTCTCTTCATACATGCTCGTCGGTTTCGAGTACTCTTGACGCTCCCGTCCTTCAGCGTCCGATCGATTTGATCCAGCTAGTTGGAACGTGGCCTTCCTCTGCCTCCTCTTGCACACACTTTTGCTTTGTATATCTGTTTCGTCAATCTTTCTTCGCCCATCCTTTCCATATATCCAAACAAATGTTTTGACATTTATATATTAATCACATCATTATAATAATAATAATATATCCTCACGCCTTCCCACAAGGGTCCCCAAAGGGGTAGGCAGAGGTGTATAGGGTAATACCCACACACCCACTTTCCGCCAGAGGTATATTAGGTGCCAACGTGACAGATGGCGAGTCCATCGCCGTTACTCAAGCACGACTATACATACGCCTTGAATTTCTTCTCAGACGTATGCAGGTTTCCTCTCGATGTTTTCCTTCACCGTAAAGCTCGTGGTGTGACTAATCACTGTACTTAAGTTCAGAAAAACTCATTGGTACAGTCGGGATTCGAACTTGCGACCTTTGCGTCGCAGGCAACTGCTCGAACCACTCGGCCACCACGGCTCTCATTTGACATTAATTTATAGATTTTTATATCTGAAATATTATTATTATTATTAATCCCTTGTATTAAGACGGAATGATTGTAAATAAGCTAGCATTTAATTAATTGCTAGATGTCGTCGCCAGCCCTATAGCGCGGCCTGCGTAGGTCAGAGAGTAAGCGGATTTGGAACAAGAATAATAACCCCAATAATGGGACTTATTTGCTCCATATTTATTTTCATAACGCACGAAACTGGCCTTATATTTATTATCTACATAGCTTAAATATATTAATAAATAAAATAAATTGCCATTTTATCTAACTTATAGGCTGATTAAGCGTAAATTACGATATTCCTTGAAAACCGAATCGTAAAATAAATGGTTGAATTTTAATGAGAGCCCTGGTGGCCAATTGGTTCGAGTCCCGACTGTACCAATGAGTTTTTCTGGACTTAAGTACAGTGATTAGTCACACCGTGAGCTTTACGATGAAGGAAAACATCGAGAGGGAACCTGCATACGTCTGAGAAGAAATTCAAAGGCGTATGTATCGTTGTGCTTGAGTAACGGCGATGGACTCGCCATCTGTCACGTTGGCAACTAAAATATATCTCTGGCGGAAAGTGAGGAAAAAGAAACAAAAATACTAAACTAATCACGCTGTATATTATTAATAAGCAAAATTAATGTCCCATTCGTCATACATCGAAAGGGTGCCAAGAAAGCTGGCATTGCCATGTTGTATGACAATGCCGATTCGCTGAGCTGAATATACACAAGCCCGGAAATAAGATCTGATTTGAATTAAGAATTCGAATCTATCATCCTTAAATACGCTTCCTCGCTGTCAATCGCGCTTCACATTACAGAGAGCTTCTTTCGTGTGTTCTCTGTAGGCTCACGAGATAAGTTGTTAGTAAGATTTGGGCATTCGTTCCCGTCGCGGAATGAGCAAAAGCACTCTTGACAAATGTACTAACAAGTCGACCAGTTTAATGGTGCCGCTACGAGTACTAAGGGTGTCGACACTCGGGTAGATACGTTGCGTATTGACTTACACGTTGTTACTTGACAATTATGCCTTACCTCAAGTGTGGACAGCCTTAAGTAATAACATTTGAATAGGAGTTTTAAATGGTTAAATTCATTCATTTTACAAACATACATAGGCAGAGAGTATAGAGCGCCAGTTCTCTCTAGACTATTTTTAGTTGCTGTCTATACTATAGCCACAATATCAAAAAGGAAAATATGTTTTTACTCAATAATACATATAATATATTACAGCCGTGGTGGCCGTGTTACGAGTAGTCCCCTGCAAAACAGATTGCAAGTTCGAATCCCGACTGTACCGATTAGTATTTGTAAGCTTAAGTATATTACCTTAACGGCAAGAAAAACATCTAGAGGAAACCTGAATATGTTTGCGAAGAAATTTAAAGCCGTATCTGTCCCACCACCTAAACTTGTTTCTCCGGCGTAAAGTGGGTGTGTGCACCTCTGCCTACCCCTGGTAGGAGGAAGAATGGGTGAATATACATACACATGAATATACATATACATACGCATGTCGAAACCCTCACCACTATCTACCCAACCCGGTTCGCCATCGCATGAGGTACCTCTGCTTGTATTGTTTAGGGTTGTCACACATATTTAAAGGTTCACAAATACTAAAAACATAATTTACCATCCCTATTTCGCTGGCGTATTGCAGAAGTTAAGACAACATTTTTTTACACATACAAGCACAATTGGGAGAAAAACTAATCAGGACAACTCGTGGGCAACTTAACTTTTTTATTGAACTTCCCAACTAGTGGTCCCGTCTGCGCCTGGCCTTACTTTGAAAATGTTATTTTTTCCGGCTAGGCCTGTAGAACACTTTTCCTAAGTGGTTTTTGGGTTCGTCTAACTACTTATTGTGTTCTGTAAGACATCAACTTGCCTCTGGGAATTAACATTTTTGTAAATTGTTTATTATATTTTATAATGATATATACATATCGTGCCATCCACGAAGACGCGCCCCACCAATTTCTATTTGAGGGGGTTGCGGGATGCGGGGAATATGACCCGAGTCTATTAATTGCAGTGTGCGTGTGTGATAATACTCAAACATTAGTGGAATGTTGCACACTTAACTATAAACTATAGGGAAGGATAGTGGGGGCGAGTCGTGTGTGTGTGTGTGTGTGTGTGTGTGTGTGTATATTGATTACATTGCCAATTCACAACACACAGCTTATTATTATTATATATATTAACTAATTATTATTATTATATATATTAACTAAGCTATTTAAAATCGTTTGTTCCGTATTCGTCGTTTTCTTAATTCGACGTAATTCAGTATTGTCCTAATCCAGATTCGTCTTACCCTAGATTCGTCGTAATACAGTCCGACTTAATTTAATGAACAAATTAAAACTAAATTGCCATTATTAAAGTCGCATGGAATCTGGTTTATTTATATTCTGAATGCTCACGCCTTCCCACAAGGGTCCCCGAAGGGGTAGGTAGAGGTGTATAGGTAATACCCACACACCCACTTTCCGCCAGAGGTATATTAGGTGCCAACGTGACAGATGGCGAGTCCATCGCCGTTACTCATCGTATATTCTGAATGTGGTAGACATTTTCACTAGTTCAATTTATAGTTTGTAAGTCAGGGTCTGAAGAGCCCCCTGAGTATGGGGGCCCCGGGGCACAGCCCCGTCTTGCCCTGATCTACGCCACTGATCATATAATGGTTACAATTACCATCGTAAGCCAAACCGATGAAAACAGAACTCTTTTTACCTCCCCGCAGTCGGGAAAAAATGCAAAGGGCTATTGAATTTACGGAAGCAAAGAGCGATGGGACCTCATCGTCCCTTCTTTACTGAAAATAACCTCTTCCTCGGAAAACATTTAATAACGCTCTAAGAGTATTCACGATACATTAAGCAAGCAAGATACGCCCCTAATAGGATTTTTCTAAAGGAAACAACTTCTTTTTCTTTTTAATATTTCCTGCAGCCTTTGTGGAAATATGGAGAAAGTATATACACATTTTTCTCGGCGGTAATTTCCATTCTTTCTCGCTTAAATCTTGCAACGCACGCGGAAAACGTGAGAAAGTGGGATAGCCGTGCTGAATCTTTGGCTTAAGGATCGCATGCCAATTGGATAGAGTAGGTTCGAACACCTAAAAATCACTGTTCCTATGTTGCAATGTAAGGTGATCGTGGATTCGATTCCTATGGGGTCTTAGATTTGTGTGAAATTAAATTATACAATTTCATACTTACATATCATCAAGCCGAGTCCCTAACGTGGTAGACAGAGAGTATCGAGCGCCAGTTCTCTCTAGACTTATATTACAGAGATATATTTTATGTGCCAACGTGACAGATGGCGAGTCCATCGCCGTTACTCAAGCACGACGATACTTTGCCTTTGAATTTCTTCTCAGACGTATGCAGGTTTTCTCTCCATGTTTTCCTTCACCGTAAAGCTCTTAGTGTGACTAATCACTGTACTTAAGTTCAAAAAAACTCACTGGTACAGTCGGGTTCCGAACCTGCGATCTTTTAAAAAGTTTTATTTATACAAAGATGTCTCCGACGGAAAGTGGGTGTGTGGCCATTACCTGCACACCTCTGCCTACCCCTACGGAGACCCTTATGGGAAGGCGTGAAGATATATATGAAGATGAAAATAGAAATGACAAGTTCAAGCAACTATGCTTCCAAGTCGTATGGAAGTCTGTAAGTTCGTTCAATTTGATGAGACTGACTCGTCTTTAGAAGTACTTAAAATTATCGGGAACTATAACCTAAATCTAGGGAGAGTGCTCTCAACTATGCTGATTTCAAATTAGAATTTCCGTTGAGTGAATTTATCATTCATTTCTTGACCCATATTTGGTCGCGTAGGCACAAACTTCATGCCATATTTAAATTGAGCGCTGCTTGCTGTAGCAAACTTCCGTTGCATATTTTGTAAATCGCAGTTGGATTGCTTTTCAAATTTATTGAAAACTAAATGTCCCGTCCAGCTTTGCTCGGATGAAAAAGTAAAATTTCCTGAAACACAATCTCAGCGCCACCTATCGGGTCCAATTGTGAATTTAAACCATTCTCGAATCCACCTGAAGACAGACAGAAAATTTCATTAAAATCTGTCCAGCCGCTTAAGATTATATAAAGGACTTACAGACAAGCATTCATTTTATATATCTATAGATATCAACAATTCGTCCGTAAATTGTAAAGTCCATAAACAAAAACTAATTTATTTTAGGTTGTGTACCTGCGAGACGGTAAAGGTTTCCAGTAATGATTTCCGGGGGAGGAGGATTATATTGTGTTGGCAGCAGAAGGATCAGTCTCATTATGCTGTCAACACAGTATAACTCTCCGAGCACAGAGAGGAAACGCGCCAATAAGACTTCGGTATCGTGGGCGTGAATAGTCTACGGCAACCGCTTCCCATCAGGTGGGCCGTATGCTTGTTTGTCATTCTTTTTTATATGGAAATAAGGTAAAAAGAAACTATTTTTTTTTCATGTGAAAGTGCCGTGGGTGGGAAATATTATATTAGTGAAAGTATCCTAATTTGTGAAGCACCCTGCACTAATAATATCTTTGCTGAAACAGGTCAGTCAATTTAACAGCGAGATAAATTAGACTACAGATATAGAGCAGCTCGTTGATCATACAAACCATTTAGAACTACGTTTAACATATCTAAATTGCTTAATAAATACAATTTAGTATCACTTGGAAAATATATTATTACGTATCAGACAGCAGATGTGGCACAGTTATCCATCACTCCTAGATCAACTCGATCCTACAATTTCATTACATTAGTACATTTTACATAGCAATAAAACATTCATTTGTTAAACCAGCTAATAATCTATCTCCGTGCCAAATTTCATCCAATTCTGTTAAGCCGTTTTGGCGTGATTAAGTAACAAAGACCCTCACAAACACTCGTATTTATAATCATAGTAGGATTATTTTATATTATTTTAATAATAAAAATAATAATATATGCTCACGCCTTCCCACAAGGTTCCCCGAAGGGGTAGGCAGAGGTGTATAGGTAATACCCACACACACTTTCCACCGGAGATATATGAAGGTGCCAACGTGACAGATGGCGAGTCCATCGCCGTAACTCCAGCACGACTATACATACGCCTTTGAATTGCTTCTCAGACGTATGCAGGTTTCCTCTCGATGATTTCCTTCACCGTAAAGCTCGTGGTATGACTAATCACTGTACTTAAGTTCAGAAAAACTCATTGGTACAGTCGGGATTCGAACTTGCGATCTTTGTGTCGCAGGCAACTGCTCGATAATAATATATTTATTTGTTTACTTTACAAAGGCATACAAAATAAACTAGGAACCAGTGCCACTACCCTGTCAAACCTTTGTGAAAGTCTAGTTCCCGTACTAGGCAGGACGTGTATTACAGGAAACCAGGCTCCCCCCAGGTTAAAACATTAACACAAGTAATATAATACATATACAAAACAATAATATACCATTCATGCCACTCCTCAAAAAGCTAGCAAAAGAGGTGGTGTCAACTCCCTCTTCACCTCTCTAGTCTCAACCATAGACTACTATTAATATACAAGGTGTCAACGTAGACTTACAGATACTCACAGACGGCGAGAGTTTCCCCTTATAACAAGTACAACTCTGCACACGTCCTTTAATCTCTTCTCAAGCTCTAATTTCCTGTCGAAGTTTTTCACCGTAAAGCTCGCAGTGTGACTAATCACTTTAGTTAAATCCAGAAAAACTCATTGGTTTTGAACTTACAACTTTTGGCTAGCAAGCGACTACTCAAACCACCGGCAATCGGCCACCGCAATACAAACTAAAATCCATTCTATGATTATTTTAGCGTTCATAGCTTATCTGTGCCAATGCCAACATTTCAACTGAACTTTCAACCGTCCATCTACTAAAGCGAAGTCGTTCAAAGTTTTGAAATAAGCCCACTTGCACAATATCCGTACACTTAACGGACGAACTCTGATGTTTAGTTTCATCGGTGATCTGTTTTTGTATCAATGAATAAGCGTAGTTCCACAATCGATCACCAATTCATTTCTGTGTTAATACATCAAAGGAGTTTTGAATTTGGTACACCTATAAGTGTCAATGATACAGGCACTCTGTAATGTTGGTAGCCCTGTTTTTGTGTTGGCTCGAGAAACACCGGTAAAAAGAATGCTTTTTATAGCAGCATACAGTGCTATATCACGTGGGATAATACAGTGTTGAAACACACATACATAATGCTATTTAGTATTTACTAACTAAAAAGTCATGGTCACTTTAATAAATATATTTCTATACAAATATTAAATTAAATAGTAAATACATATTATGTTTCCGACCAAATCCATCGAATACTCAAATAACGCTAAGACGAACGGGCAAAGAGACAGTACGAAGAGACTGATGATCGTGGATGAAGCGAAAAGGTCTGAAGCCTAGAGGTCCTCTCTACGCTCGACAAGCGTCCCGTCCACAATCATAACATTCTTGAAGTGCTACAAAGTATTTCTACACAGAATGCAGGCAGAGTTCGTTGCATCTTTAAGAATTATTCTAAAAGTATAGACAAAAAGAAACTGGAATTCGGTTACAATTGTTTTATTTCTCAAAAGAATTATAATTGACTTACTGAGAAAACTATTCAAGCTTAGTAGCGATGGTTTTGTGAAATATAAAAAAAATTGGGTAGCGCTAGTTGGCCATAGTTGGAAAATAATGTCACAACAAAATAATGTCCACAGTAGATCAATCAAGCGGCCATCTGCGGTACCCAAGTTATTAGTAGGGCTTTTTGTGCACGTCCGACGGACGGGAGGCAAATTTGATCTGCGGGAACTTTTATATAAAAAAAAATATAAATTTCACGATTATAGCTTGGTATTTCGATGTTAGATCGAATCCGCAATCGAAATCAAGACGAAGGAAGGCATATTACGTTGGTTTGGGCATGAGGACAGAATGAGTGAAGAATGACGAAACAGGTATAAAACGTGGAGGAATAGGCAGAGTAACCACGTTACAATTACCTAGATCCTTGCCTGAGATGAGAGCCAATTCAAGTCAAGCCAAGAGTGAAAAGAGAAAGCGACTGATGAATCAGGACAAAGCGAAAGACTTTCTACCTACCCCGTGGAGGATTCGGCGTGGTTGTGACATGGTCTTATCACCTGTACAGAAAAACAGAATATCATAAGCATTGTGATGAAGGATAATATCCTGACGATGTGATGAAGAGTAATGAAGTTCAATTAAACTTATTAATACAGTCGGGATTCGAACCTTGGAACCACAAGGTCTCGCACTGTGCGCTTCCAAAGGAGTTTTCTTCCGCGAACGCTCAGGCTGTGGAATGGGCTCCCCGTTGAGGTTTTCCCTGGAGAGTACAGCATGGACTTCTTCAAGAAGGGTGTGAAAAGATTCCTGCAGAGTCGGCAACGCGCGAGTGATACCCCTGGTATTGCAAGCGTCCATAGGCGGCGGTAACCGCTTACCATCAGGCGGACCGCATGCTTGTTTGCCACCCAAGTGGTATAAAAAAAATCCGAACGAAATTTGAACTACTCAAGCGCTATTACGGCTCTTGGTTTTTATTATAGCCTCCCCATGAGGGACCCCGAATGAATTCATTCAGATTTGGAGAGAACCGAAGAATTTTAAGTAATTTAAAGCGTTCCCCAAGGAGAATGACACTCCAACATTGTTCTAAAGTCGAGTCAAATATCAAATTTAATTTACTGCGAGCGTGGCTTGAGTAAAAACAGCGGCGCCTTTTGACGGCCCAACAAAAACCAGGCCAATTTGTAAGCGTCGCTCTCAATTAGGGAAAACTGAGGGGCGTGGTGAGTACTTAATATGGTCGGGTTATATTATAGCTTGGAGTTGGTTATAAATAGCTCGCAAATTCTTTTATCTATATAAATAAGACAAAATTATAACTCATGAACGGGTGGACCGATTTTGATGATCTGTTATTCGTTGGATTCTTCTTATCTGGTAATAGCAAAAATTTTAATGTAGGGATGATTAACGTAAATAAACTATCACTAAATTAATTTAGTATCTACATTCCTGTCCTGTGGAGGTGGGCGTTGTCATCCGCGACAGGTTTTCACTTCTGCGGATGTTATCGTTACGTTTATTTCTGTGCTAAAACAATGTTACTATATAAAATGTTATATTATTAATTTATATTATTATATTTATATTTATATTATGAAGAGTACTCGAAACCGACGAGCATATATGAAGAGACTGATGAATATGGACGAAGCGAAAGAGGTATGTAAGTCTAGAGAGAACTGGCGCTCTATACTCTCTGCCTACCCCGCTAGGGACTTGGCGTGATGATATGTATGTATGTATTAATTGACCGGGTCAGCTAGTATATATACATATAATTACATACATACATACATACATATCATCACGCCAAGTCCCTAGCGGGGTAGGCAGAGAGTATAGAGCGCCAGTTCTCTCTAGACTCACATACCTCTTTCGCTTCGTCCACATTCATCAGTCTCTTCATACATGCTCGTCGGTTTCGAGTACTCTTATCGTTCCCGTCCTTGAGAGTCCGATCGATTTGATCCAGGTAGTTGGAACGTGGCCTTCCTCTGCCTCTTCTTGCACACACTTTTGCTTTGTAATGTTTCGTCAATCTTTCTTCACTCATCCTTTCTATGTGTCCAAATCAACGTAACATGCCTTTCTTCGTCTTTACTATCACGCCCTCATTCACGCCAGTTAATTTGCGAATCTCTTCATTGCGGATTCGATCTAATATCGTTACGCCGCACATTTTTCGAAGAGACCGCATCTCGACTGCATTCAAGCTATTTTCATACATCCTCTGACATACCAAG